>JAECUM010022222.1:0-87295 GCA_016617855.1 Megalonaias nervosa | reverse complement strand
ACCATCGCTTCTCCTCACCACGTCCGGTGCACCACATTTCATTGTTTTCTTAGTTTCCGTCATGCTTCAAAAACAATGTCGCATCGATTCACTGCGTACAGACTTTAGCGCATCTATATAGCGAATGTGACGTTACAGGTAACTCTCTTCAGATTGGAAGCCAGACTCCGCGCTGTGACTGAATTTTGTAACGCGTGTTTGGAGTGGTGAAAAATCTCAATCCGTTTCGATCCGCTCTTCCACTATAAATAACCGCGGTTCACTTCATTCCCTTCACCTGTTCTCGTCACAAGATGTGGACAAACGTAGAATCATTTACTCTCGTATTGTCGATGCTGTTTCGTACGGACTTACCCATGTATGTCAAATCTTCATGGACAATCATCAAGATCACCGATAAAGCACTTTGGAAACGAGGGATCTATGTGGAGGAACAAGGGTGTCTGAAGAGAGTCCTCATCTACGGTCCAGAGGTCAGACGAATTTTGAGGTAAAGAAGATCAGTGAGATGTCATCTACGTTAACGGAATGGCGTTAACATAAAACCAAAGGCTCTTTTCAGGGCCACTTCATTGCCTCGAAAAGATTTACTCTTTCTTGCCTAAAAAAATTTTAGTCGATTTTATATTTTATGTTTGCTCGAAAAAATTTATTCTCTTCCCTAAGAAATTTTTTAGTCGATTTTATATTTTATGTGTGATAGATTGATGTTCATCAATCTATGGTTGTGTTATATATGTCCATATCTCTCTTGTATTTGTCCCTACCTAGAGTAGTGCGTATTCAGGTCAGCATCTTGCAACATTGTTGCCAGTGTTCTGCCCGATTGAGGTCAGCCACTTGCAACACTGTTGCCAATGTCCAGTACCGTGAAGTCACCCCTCTCCAATTCCTACTGATCCTAGACAGGTCCAATCCATTGTCGCTATAGATTCCCTATGTTAAATTCCCCATGTTAAAGTCCCATAGACCCCAAAGTACCGGGACACCTTTTTGACTGGGATTTCCATAGACCCTATTTCGCCCCACTTCATTACTTAGGACAATGTGACTGTTTGGGACATGATGCTACATGTCTGCATCATGATGCCCCAGTGCTAGAGATCACTATAAACTGTCACACTGCAGACATCGTATCGATATGACTGAAAAATTGTTAAAGCTACGTTAAAAATCCAAATCACACACACACACACACACACACACACACACACACACACACACATTCCTTTAAGGACTCTAGAGCCTCCTCTTTATTAGACTGATTTTCTACGTATGGGTATGCTGGAGGGTGGGCTTTATTACATGAAGTAAAAGAGTACTTTCGGACTGCAGTGTCTTTCTATCTTTCATGAAGAAAGATAGAGTAGAATTGCGTACCAGGCAAGTAAGATAGTGGACTGTCTTTATATGCGAGGTACTCTTTCCTCACTAAGGCAAAATCATTGGGGGGGGGGGGGCAGAAACGTAGAAGGAAGTAGTTTTATAAAGCAAAGCTAATATTACTGTATGGCACTCCTTAGCTCCATCCCAGTATATATGGCTGATTAGAACTTGAAGGATATATATGCCCATGCATATATGCATGTTACTACTAGATTCAACAATTACTTATTACAAGCATTATAAAGTAACTATTTCTTTTCTCATTTGACAATATTTAGATTATTTTATCTTTTTCAATGATTAATTTCGCATTTTATCAATCTTCCAATAAAACAGATAGATAAATTAGGAGACAAATATTACTGTAACTATTTACTGCTTTAACACCCTTGCAATTAATCTGCTTTGTATATGTGTTGTTACGTATCGGCTCGTTCAAAAGTAACAAAAGAAAAGAGTGAAGACAACAAGCTTTGTAAGTTTTAACAAAAATAATTTATTTCCCTAGAAAACATGGTGAAAAGGTGAAAATATGAAATAGGACTTACGGTTTGTGAAGAAAATCCAAACATTTATCCTAGTACTGAAAAATACAAGTCCTATCACTAAATAATTTTAACTGAATCCAGGTTCGAATCTTGATGACGTTCCAAGATGGAGGACGATGACGTCAGATGAAGTCTTTACACAAATGTCCAGAATTTCACGTTGAACCACAATTTGTACTGTACTATTCCAATTTAGAATGAATTTCACTGAATGTCTTTGTCCTAAACCACTTGTGTAGTTCTCCAGGGAAAAATAAATTATTATTTAAAAAGTTTATGAACTCCTATAGCTGTCATCTATAACAATACACATCTCGAGCTCTGCAGATGCAAAGAAAAATAAACTCTTTCCAGCTCAAGAAAAATAATACCTTCTTCTCAAGGTATAAGAACGACTCTAACTATTTCACAGAGATCTAATTGTTTAAAAACCAACCTAAGACGTCATTTCATGCACACGCAGGAAGAACGCGTGGTTATTTCGGAATAATCAATGCAATTTCACTTGGGCTAGGAAATGACTTTGGCAATAACTAATCGTTTACGCGTAGTGTTTACTCAAATCGACAAACTATGGCATGCAAAAATCGTGCTTATGCGAGTCACACTACGTTCTAAATAAACACGATGTTTCTTTCAAAAATATCAGATCCCGTGAATATAATCATATAATATATTTGAATTCAGACTTTTTCCATGAACAATTAATTCAAATCTTGTTTGTATATAAGCAAGCGATAAAACATCTACGTTGCTGAGTGAACCAAACGTTATAGAAAAGCATTAAAGCTTCCTTTGCTATTTAAACTTGCACGTTGACAAGTACCAATTGACATAAGGACGCTCATACATAGGTTTGATTTAATGTGTGAAAAATACAGAAGCTTTAATTGATACGGGTGATGATATTACGTGATTACGTAGGTAGACCATAAGGTATAATTTTGTTGGATACACTAGTTTGGTGGACCGATGCCACAGAACGTTACAGTGCATAGAAAAATTTCTTACGATTGTAACGTTTTAAACTAAATAACACAAATAAGCGAAACCAACAAGCTTATTAAAATCAAAAATAAATTTATTTCTCTAAGATACAAAGCAAGTGGATCTTACAGTAATACGAATTAAATCTAAAACAATCGTAAATACTTTCTATCACAAGTGTCAAAACTATAGAATGTTCCAATCAATTCAAATAATTTTGTACGTGGTGATGTTCAAATAGTCCTCAATTATCTGATGTACAAATAGTCTTGATGCATCACGCTGACACAATTCAGGATGTCTTGGAATGAATTCACAATAATTTTAAAGTAGTGTTTTTGTAAAATTTCAATGAGTACATTGTAATTCCAATGAATAATTTTTTAATAAATGATTCCTCTCAAATTATATGTGAACGCAACTAAAAACTATCATTATAGATTCCCAAAAACTGATATTAAGAACAGGAATGAATAATTTTGTTTACTGCTATCTTATATATATATATAAACCAAGACAATAAAATAACCAGGATGTGGGTCACAAATTCTCTTCAAGAACATTCTAAGTTTGTAAATAAAGCTAGACCTAGATTTTAAATATCAGTAAACAATTTTTTTTTAGAAAAATAATGAAAGTCAGGTCGGCCATAACTACTCTATCCTCAGTCAAGGAACAAGATCAAGCACACAAAAAATAAATATACATAAATTGAACTCGACTACGAAATTTTCATAATTGTTTATGAAATAGTTTAAGATTAATATATTAGACTACATAGAGTGACAGAAAAAGAAGAAAAAATGTTGGCATATCATACTTGTCCAAATTTGTATTATCACGGGCAAGTAACATGATTGGAAGAGATACATCTATAACATAAAATGCTCCATTTTTTTCAGTGTACCGGAGAGTTATGAAATCACACAAGAATATGTTACATTGTAGTCAGCTCTATAAATATCATGCCTTAAAAGGGATGAAGAAATTATCATCATTAATTTGAAGTCCAATATATCGCTTAGTGCAACTTTAAAAGTACCATCATACCGTCCACGACGGCAGAAAATTGTAACGACGTTACAAATCAAACCACTACATCATGGACAATTAAAACGTCCTTCCAGGCTTTTATATGTACGTCTCTGCAATTCCCAAATGTTATAGGCCAATAGGCCGGTGCTCTGAAAATGTTTTGATAGGATAACGAGACTAGTTGTACATCACCTGAAAATGCTATGCCTATGGTACGGTACAGCTGCAGATGAAAAACATTTTAATTCAGCTAGTACATGTCATATATGTGAGTAAAATAATTAAAGACAAAGTGCGTGAGCAGGATCACTTAACAAGAAATTACAGAGCCCATGCTGATAGAGGCTGTATAATGAATTTCAGATATCAATGATACCCAATATGTATCCCATTGTACAGTCACAGTTTGTGAGACAGACATCAGATCATCAAGATGCTTGTAAAACATTATCAAGCTGATGAGGTGAACATGACACCAGCATTGTCGACAAATGCATTTCATTCATCAAGGATATCATAGTAGATACATTCCCGAAGGATGACATCGAAATACTTAAAACAGCGATTTCTAATGAAGATATGTTTGTGTGTATGGGGTATTCATTACACCAGCTGGCTAAGATTTTAAACGATGACAAATTTTACAGAAAACCTTAAGCATTTTGAAAATAATATGAAAGCTACATATTTTGGAAGAAATACTTATCCCGATATGAATACAAGGATAGGTTTGATAGATTCGAGGAAACGTGTGTACCGCCCAATGAAAAGTTTTATTCAGGACTGGGTGAAATTAACAAATCAGATAGTGATTGCCATATTCACATAAAATGATGCCACGCTTCAACATGAGCACATTTGGTAACCTTCATAACTAATACGTCAAGAAGGAAACACTAATGATAAAGAGTTTCGATATATATGAATATCCAAAAACAGATACCTCAGGGTATTATTATTGTGCATCCGGTTTAGCTCGGGGATAGAATATGATCAAGTTGACTAAACGTATCGCGGTTTTACTTTGCTAAAGGTTTTCTCATCAGTTGATATATGAATTCTAGCGCATCAAGCTGAAAAGCAAATACTGTCTGAGGATGAGACTACTCATGTCTGGCACAGAATAAGTGTGCATTCATATCTGGATATACAGCTATTCTAGTGAACCGAAGAACGACATCATGTTATACGACACGAGTGCGCATTCTTAGCACAATGTGTTTAACATGCCACAAAGGAATGAAATATCCAGCCTTGTCAAAGAGGAGTTAAATGGTATGCCTATCAGACAGTTGTGTGGGTTAAAAGAAAAACTATTCATAGATAACTGAATAGAGAACTGATAACAAATAAAGGATTGCAAGAAATAAATATCATCGCGTGTTCAAAAACAAAACACCTTTGGAGATATAAAAAGATTGCTTATTACATCACACTGAAAGGTAAAATGAAAAGAGTTTACTCAGGCCGTAAAGATGTACAGTATGTAATTGTATGGTAACATATGGTAACAGGATGTTTTATATTGACAACGTAAGCACATCATCGAAATTCTCGCAGTCATCATATAGAAACAAAGTATTGATTCCTGGACATCAGCCAGTAAATATAACAATTTGTATGATTGTCTTTTGGGTATATGACGATCAAATGTTTGTCTTAAAATATCCATTTTCGGTCGTGGGTTTTATTCCACATAAATGTTGGAAAGAATATAATTACGAAAACGAAAAAAATATCTGTATTCTTTCTACAGCATGTTTACTGCAAACAGTCTTGTACCAGAATGAATCACTCAATAAATGATAATGTTGTGCAGTTCGCTGAAATAATTTTATACTTATCTAAATTGGGATTTATTTCAGTATTGTTTTGAATGTTAACCTTGTCCATTTTGAATGAAATAGATGTGCACTTTGTAAGGATCAATTTATTCTTTTCCGTAATTTTGAAAATGTATATATTGTTTGTCAAGGAATTGTGTAGGCTATATTTATTGTTTATGTGTATTGGAATAAAATGTACTGGGGTTTTGTTTCTGTGTACAGCGTTATATGAGGGTGGTTTATCTATAATCGTACATTATTTGATGTAGCGAGTTCGGTTCTCTCCATGCTGCACGAGCAACGTGCTTATGATGGGAAAACCGATGTACCGTGAGCGCACAAGCCGTGCATTGCAACACAGCCAGTGTACTTATAGGCTCATCGTAGATTCTAACTCGACATTACGAAAAGTCTTGTCAGTGAGCGGTCCACTTTAGGCGCAATATCTCCAGCTGTAGAGGTATGTGAATTGTAAAATTATATTTTCCTATCTGTATTGTAGTATAGAATTGTTCTATTCTAATATTTATTCTGGATTTTAGGTAGTTCCGACTTGTGTCAAATAATGAAATGTTATTAGATTTATTATTGTCTGTTTTTCAAGTTTACCAGTATGTAACTGAACAGAAGGATAGCGTTCACATTAGTGTTGCATGTATTAAGGGACGAGAGAATGTTACTTATGTACGATTCTCGTCAGATATAGGTTCGCATATGAACCTGATTATGATAACCTTATACAGTAGTCCCGATATGATTTTTAAAAAATAATCAGCTCGACTTTCGCGCATTCGTCACGTATGTCACTGCATGTTATGCATGACCGTGTCACATATATTACACTAATTTAAATGTTATATTTTCAACTAAAAGGGGTGAAGGAGTGATAGTGATAGTGACAGAGATATGCTGTATCTTTGCCTTGTTTGCACCGTACGGAAGGTGTCGTTTTAGCCATGGTGCTAATTTGGGTTGGTGTATACCCGGTGTGTTGCTGTAGGTGGTGATGTTGGTCCGGAGAAAGTTGGTGATTATCTTGTGGTGAGTGACCAAAGCTTCTGGACCAATGGGTCTGCAGGGAACAAAAGGGGTTCTACGGATCCTTAGGTAGACCAGGAAGGACGGACCATTCATAGTGGCTCCTTGACCATCCGGCAGAGCGGTGGGACTGTAAATTGGACACGCGCAAGATGTCCCAATTTATATGAAATACTGATCACTATTTGAGTGAAAAATTGTCATTCTTCGTATGAAACCCGTTGTCACCATTTGAGTTAAACCTTTGGTTTATCATTGTTTTTAAATTCACGTAACATTGAGTAATTAATCATTCTTTTTTGTGCTTAATTTTTTTAAATTTCAATTCATTTATTATTGACCATTCGTTTTAAATGAGATATTACAATTCGTTCCAGTTAGGAACCGTATTTTTATTTCTATCGTGATTCAACTTGGTGTGCATCATTGTGTTAAAAATCAAGTGTTGAAATTTATGCGCACGAGTTTGGTATAGGAGTTTTCTATATTTATTCAAATAAACCTATTTTCGTTATCATTCTTAGTGTCTTCGTTGTAATAATCTGACCTCCAACCCAGTTCATCTTGTTACGTTGTTGCAAAGACCGCTACTACATAAATTATGCGAGTACTTCTAAAATCAATCCAGACGCAATGATTGACAGTGTTTATTCCTCCATGCATGTATTGCTCAATATCTTCTATAAACTGTTGTTGCCTAAATTGAAAACCCTGGAAATAAGCCATCTTTGACCGACTTACTATATACAGATGTGTGTGTAGATAAATAAGATAGGTAGATATAGATGTGTAGATGTTGAGAGATACAGTCAACTTTTCATATTCCTTTCCCAGTCTTTTTGCATGATATCAAAACACTTTTGGAAGAGTCGAGTGGTGTCAGTTAAATGTGGCTGCTGTTGTGGCGCGGTCATAAAATAAAACGCGTACTTTTATGCGCTTGTCATTCACCAATTCAACAAATGAACCTCCAAGTGTATTGTACTAAGACAAACATTTTAGCTTAACTGTCCTGTTACCAACTTCTATTGCTTCAGCCGTTTTGACGAGTGTACTCTTAAATCTCCCCGAGCGACTAGCAAAAGGGTATAGTAGATAATGATCACATGCATTCTACCAAAATTGTGTACCAGTACATTGTCAGGGTCACCTTCATATCAATCACCTACCAGGAACAGTTATATTTGTGCTGAATTGTCATACAGACTTTGATTGCTTGCTTTGGTTTACTGAAGCTGGGTGTGTTAGTGATATGATGATTTGTGAGATTGAGGTATTCAAGTTACTGAGGCATCTCGTTCGGCTTGTTAGGAGTATTGTCCTCATGTTGTCATCTTCGCTATTATCTCAAAAACCGTGGAGGAACATACTCTTACACCTACCACGATTACTATGAAAATGTGTTCGAAATTCGAATAAAAAGGATAAAAATCCTTCATTCTATTAAATTCCTGGCTCATTTAAACCGGGTCTTCCATAATCACTATGATCAGACAAATACGGAGAGAAAGCAACATTAGAGCTGTTCCAAGTACTGAGCGTCTAAACCTTGCTCCTTCAATCTTTCAGTCAAATAGACAAACCTCTTAGCTTTGTTTTTCATTGACGTTTTCATTTATTCGTATACTAACAACAGTCTTTTGGAATCAACTTTAGTTAAGTTTTAATTTTAGAGGAATTATTTAAATCATTCATTTGAACTTCTAAAGTGACTGCATTAACACTATTTTGGGATCATTGAGGACTCGAAGAGACATGGATTATATAACGACTATTGGAATATAAGCACATTGAAGGCTATTGGTATATCAGCATATTTAGTATTCCAATTCATTTGGAACACTATTAGAATTCATTCGGAACACTATATTTTTTGGACTTGTGATGGAACTTTTAAGATTGTTTAGGATTTAATAGGAATACTGCAAGTTCCTCTTAAATTTACATTTTATAGCGCTTAGAGAATGAAGTTTGTTTTTTTTTTTTAATTTTGCTAAACTTGAATGTATTGATTTTTCTGTTACTTAGTTTTAGATCATATAGTCGTAAAAGAATGTTAACTCAATGACACTTCCTAACACGAGTGGCGTTTGTTTTGTTATCAATGAACGCAAGTGTCTTGTTTTTAATGTCTCCGTATCGGTGTTAATTGGACCTAAGCTATCAATGAACACGAGTCTTGTGTTGAGTCTCTTTCATCAGTGTTAATTGGACTTAAGCTATCAATGAAAGCGACAGTCTCTTTTGTTTTAAAAGTCTCTTTTATCGGTGTTAATTTTGTATGTTATCAATGAATGAGTGTCTTTCTATTTCTTCAGCTTCGAATTCATATGTAGCTGTTGTAAACGTTTCCTTCAGATAGATTAATTTGTATCGTCTTCATTATTTTATCAATGCTACCTTCGACTACGTCCATATTATTTTCCACTTCTAATCAACATACAATTACGTGTCTGTTTTAGATTGTTGTTGAAACTCGGTGTTTAATTAGTTCTGTAATTCGGTAGATGTAACATCTTTTATCGCTTAGATGTCATCACCAAATCTAAAATGTCTTCATTATTGTTTATCATCATGAATTCATTTATCATCCATCATTTTTGTTACTGTTAAATCATTTATATGCAGCTATCACAACGCATTAGTTTTAACTGTCATGTTGTTAATCAAACGAGTAAGATTTGTATCAAAATCATTTCGGACGATTTTAATTTCTTGATCCTTCTGTTTAAAATTAAAATCAAAGTGTCTCTGTAGCTTTAGCATTTTGATTTTTTTTTACCATGTCACTTTCCAATACTTTAACCGCAGTCTTTATCCTCTATATTATTCGGTTGTAAATATTGTCTAACTTTAGGTAAATCTGCATTTGTCCTCATTGTTTGTATTGCCTTTGTAAGGCTATCAACAATGAATTGAATCTGTTTCTACCCCCGCCCACGCACGCATGACTTGTCCTTTAATTTGCTCTTACTAAATGTGTTTAGTACCAGGCTATCAACTCGACTCGATACAAATTTTGTATTTGCTGCATCCGCTAATTTGTCACTGTCACTTAAATTTAATGTGGTTATTATTGTGATCAAAGTGAACCGTTTAGTCGTGTGCTATATCTTTTTAATTTGTGCTTGTTTCAATGTGCAACTGCTTAGTCAGACAACAAAGTGATACATTTCCGACAGGGCCGGATTTAGACATGGTGAAGTCCTAAGCTATGTGAAGTTGTGGAGGCACTATTTGGTGAGTGTTAACAGAGAATAAGGTTGCGTAACAACTGAACTTGGCAATTTGTTGCTAATTATTAAATTGTAAATTATGTAATTTATATAAAAGATATTGCATAGATAATAATAGTGTACATATTATGTTAAAAATCACGGGTTAAATTATTACTTAAATATGTATTATAATAAAACTGTAACCAATTTTTAAAACAATCTGAACTTTTGAGAGGCCCCTTCAGACTGTGAGGCCCAAAGTTGTAGCTTGTTTAGTTTACGCCTAACTCCGACCCTTATTTCCAAACATTTTGTACCGACTATTTTCTTCACGTGTAAATACAAGTTTTAAATAGTTTCACCCTAATCAAATACTGAACACAACAATAAGATGATTATGCCTAAAGCAACGAATAATTTCTCCAGTTAACAAGATTATATATAAAAACTAAGACACAAAAGAAGAGCCAGAATGTCGGACAAAAGTTTATTTCCAGAAAAATCCAAGCCATAATTAGACAAGGTCTGTTACTAAAATTATAATAATGAACATGGTAAACATAATGACTTCGTCTCAGACCACCATAATGATCCTAATATTTAACCCACGCTATTACAACTATATAAACTATATATTATTTGTTTACAAAATGTTTATTTATTTATCGTGTGCAGTGCGTGGTCAGCCATTTAACAGCGTCATTATCAGCAAGGTGCACAGTCTGCAGTCCACCGGGGAACTTTGTCAGTGGACAGTTGTTCACAATGTGTGACATGGTCTGTAGAGCTCCACAGCAACAAGACCGAGTCAGTAACCTGGCCCCATTGGACAAAGTTGACTGCACAACTACCCTGTCCTGTCCGGAAGCAGTTCAGCGTGGTCCACGGAAACATCAGTGTTTCTAGTCAGGAACAACATGAACTTAATTTTGGACAAGGTCAAATCCAAAATCCATAGTATAGTGTTATGACTCTTTTCACGAACTTAAGTAACAGAAAAGAAGCAAAACCAACAAGTTTGATAATTAAATTGTTTGTTAAGTTTTATAAAAGTTATAAATAAAAAATGTGAGAGGAACGTACAGTATTATGAAGTGAATCCAAACTAGTCCTTATAAAGATCAATGGCAGTCCTAAACGAATGAAACGTTCCTTATAACAGTTCCAGAATAATGTAGTCCAAAATAATGAGCACTTTCTATTTCCACTGAACAGTTCAAACAAATGTTTTTTCTCCTCTCGAATAATACCTAAGTACAATATAAAACACATCTGCAGACATGAAACAGAATAAGTGTGAATGACTCCAAAAATTGGAATTAATCTGATTACTTAATTTCTCCTTATATTGCCACAGGACATCGCAAGAGACCCCACCTGACAGCACACACTATTGATTTTGCGTCGAATTAAGCATATTCAAGTGACCTCGCGCAACGAATGGGAAGCTTCAGAATTATTCTCGAAACATTGATATCACATCAGTCTGAGAAACTACGCCATAGGCGCCATTTAAGTCTTATTATTAAGATTATTCTTAATAACTGTCAACACGTACGTAAACATGTATATATATATATATATAGATCCTATGCAATATTATACTCTTAAAATTTAAGTCACGTAGGCCAAACGTAAGATAATTTGTACACATTACAGCAATGAATAAGAGTTATAAAATTAGACAAAATCATGTACAGGAGTTACAAATATAGATATACAAAACAATATTGTGAATTAAAAAAGCCATATAATACAAATTAAATATACATAACACCTCCCCTAATACAATAAAGCTTTCTTTTAACTATCAGTCAAATATACATGTGATTAAAAATTACAAACGTTGAAGCTAATGAATGACACAAAATATACATGAAGCAATGTAATACTTCTATACATGTGAAAGTGAATCTGTAATTAGATTATCTTTTCCTTTCATGTGTCTGATGTCAAATTAAATATAAATAACATTGGTCATTATCGTACGTTTTGTGTGATTCATTTGATCCAGGGGAATATATTAACTTTTGGGTTTCAAAGTTCCACAAACTATCAATAGAAAATCCTAATAATTTAGCAGTCCTTTCTTACGTATACAATATAATTATCACTCGGAATGATTTTTACTCGTGTTTCCAAACTTTACATATCGATAATTTCTTTGTGGTCACCATCTTAAATCATTTCCTATTCTACTTTATCGTGTACTTGTCAAGGTTACAATAGCCATCGGGAATGTACGGTCCTAGGTTCTTTGTTGTCACTGAGGTAGCGAATACCCGAGTTCTGCACTCCACTGTAATCGGTTCCATCGTCCGATTGGCCTAGTGTTTCGGAGCTGACTTAGAACACTATCCAGGCGTACGCTACCGTATTGATCAGACTACGCCCGGAAACGATAAAATTTTCAATTGCTTCTCTCTCTCTCTCTCTCTCTCTCTCTCTCTCTCTCTCTCTCTCTCTCTCTCTCTCTCTCTCTCTCTCCTTTTCAAATCTAATGTAAGGTGTTCACGGCCTGTTCGCCAACCTTGGTGACTAAATTCCTGCGGCTAGGTTCTGTAATCAGGCACGCCAAAACGTCTGTGCTACAAAGCCATGTTATCCTAGTTTTACCGGTAGATTCCTGGCCTCCATTCCATTCTGCTTGCATCCACGGAATAGTGGCTGATATTTGAACAATTTCCTCTCATGGGCCTCCTGCATGTTCGCTCTGTTATGAATTTGATTGGTTAGATATATTTCTTTCTTATAAAGTTACTCATTTGTAATTATTGGTCTCCCTTGATTTGAGCTGTCGATTTATCTAGCGGTGTTTCTTTTTTCATGTTTTCCCCTTTTTTGTTTCCAAATTGAATGTTCCATCTCTTCGTACTGTATAATAACGAAGATAAACTCATCATTGCTTCTCTTAGACAGTGGGACCTCAGTCATGAAAACTGAAGGAAATCACAATTGGCTAGAAGTAGAAAATTGGAATCTATAAAAAAGAACAATATCAAAATTTCAATAACCGATACGACATTGAAGATCCGATGGTTTCCATCTATTGACTTCTGCTTTCAATTTGTCTGGTCCCGAACAACAAAGTAGTTGTTTGCGTTGAACAAAATAGTCTTTACATCATATCCAATCACATTTTTTAAGAGATGTTAAAAAATTTCAAGTGAACATAATATAGGAGCTGAACAAAAAACACGAGTAATTCCAAATAGCCATCTCCATCATGGTTAAGATTATGAACACCATGTATCCCTTGTAAAGATAGTGTTTGAAGACACAAATGCATCAGCAACTGCACATTGCAATTGTCAATAATTTCGTCAACATATATTTTCCTGTAGCCTTCTATTATCTTGTTAAAATATGCATACTTAAACGCTATCAAAAACTAGCACTTACCGCAGATACAGGCAAACCTAGCTTAAACGATAAAACTCGGGTGAAATATCTAGTTCAATTGTATGTCATGTAATCAACCTTCATATCGTTTTGTCAAAATGTCCTACTTGTCTATTGGAAGAATTGTGTTAATCAAACATGCCACAGTCTAAATTATAACGTCTGAAAGTTATTTGGCGATTTTTGTAGATCTGGCATAGACAAACATTTCGCAGGTCTTTTTACACTTTTCTCTTTTCTGTGTTTTCAAACTCCCATAGACCGGTTATCCCTTTGCATGTTCCATTTGCTCTGCTAGATTCAATTCATGTTTGCTCTCTGCAATTTCTTGTGCTGTTCCAGGATAAATGTAACTACAGATGTCTTCGATACGTGACGTAGCTTAACTTTAAGTGAATTATTTGTTCCTCATCCAATGTCTTCGCTATTTAAATGGCCAATTATGTATTCCTAATGTGACTCGTCCGATGTCTTCACTAATTAAATGGCCAATTATGTGTTCCTAATGTGACTCGTCCGATGTCTTCACTAATTAAATGGCCAAACATGACAAAAGACTATGACGATTAATTACCGAGAGACTTTTGTCATACTGAATAACAGTAGGATGAAATCTAGACGGTAGATCCGAGACTTTTGTCATCCTTGAATAACAGTAGGATGAAATCTAGACAGTAGATCCGAGACTTCAAAAAGACTTGATTTTTTAGACGCTAGATCTGCGATTAACTGGTGATTCAGTAAAACTGCTAGTGGTTTTAAAGATTACAATAAACTACTTGTTGAAATGAAATCCCATTTTTAAGACTACTACATATCCTACTTACAAACTTGACTGATGCTTTGTAAAAGGAAACCAACGACCTATAAACAGATTCGATAATTCACCTGATTTAAAGATCACTCCAAATTATGGTATAATGCATCTATAATTTAGTAGAATAGGAAGAATGCAAGTTGTTTCCTTTTCTTTTGTTGACGACTTAAAGAGTGTTTGTGTTTTGGATTTTTAACGTAGGTTTACTTTTTTTCAGTCATATAGCTACGGTGTCTGCAGTGTGATAGTTTATAGTGATATCTAGCATTGGGGCACCATGTCGCAGACATGCGACATCCTTTCCCACCCAGTCACATTATCCTGACACCAGGACGACCAGTCCAAACACTAACCTCTTAATGCTGAGCACCAAGCGAGGCAGCTGCTAGTACAATTTTTTTTAAGTCTTTGGTAGACTCGGCCGGGGTTCGAACCCGCGAACTCCCGCATCCGAGGCAGACGCTCTAACCACTAGGCCACGGAGCAGTCCTAATGACATAAAGATGAGTATTTAGCTCACGAACAATCAGATGGTACTTGCATCATAACAGATGAATTTTCAGAAAGAATAGACTCAAAGACACATAGGACACAAAAGAGAGACTGAAGAACATCCAATGTCAGAGACATAACTTAAATATCTGCTTGAGCCGTCAGCTATTATCAGACGGACAATACTAGTCCCGGCGGAGATAGATTTGTAACATTTTTGTCTTTCAAACTGACGGTTCGGAAACCAAAATAGTACACGGCTGAAAACTGAAATTGACCAACTGTCTGACGATATTTAAAGAGTGCATCATTTACAAACTGATCAAAGTGGAGCATTTCCGCCTACACTGAAAAAAGTATGCAATAAAGAAGGAATTAAGGAGTAAATTCAGCAGAAGTAGTCAAAATAAAAAATACGCCAGAAAAGGTCTTCAAGGAAAAATATCCAAAACAGAATCGATATATTACAGGAACAGATGAAAAGTTTTCAAAGGAGAACCCGATTAGAAGGAAATTTAATACAGTTGGAAAAAAGATTCAGGAAGAAAAACAATTTTTTGATAAATTTGATTCAAAGTGAGTGAAAAGTTACATTTAGGTGAGAAGCTTACAGTTTGTTCAACGAGAAGGGTGTAACAGCAACAGCAAATGTTCCAGTGAAAATATCAACAGCTGTACTGCCTAGAGTTTAATAAAATGTGCGGTCTTGTCTCGTCCTGCACGTCCAACACCACATATTCAAGTCATCAGCAAAAGCTTGAAACATTGAGCTGATTATTTATTTTCAAAGTATTTAAGTCAAAATGAGAAGCATCACCATTACCTGAAGTCACACTTTGTTAAATAGTGCTGGACAAATTGTTGCATTCCTTTCTGAACACATTAACCTATCTGTCCTCTCGTTAGTTGGTTTGTTATTCTCACTTATGAGACAGTGGTGTGAACAAAGCCACTAGAATTAGAGGTTCGTAATCTATTTGAAAAAGCAACTTGCACAACCATAAGAATCAAACTAAACGATTGTTTGTTTTCTCAACGCCAAGGAATGTGACAGAATTGGATAATATTATGTGCAAAAAAATCATAATCATGGCCCTTCTCTACATAACTTGTACCCATGTTGTCTTCTTTTTATTATCTACAGCTTTTAGTAATATTATTACTGTTTATTTATCATCATTTTGAATACATTTCTCGGTGACATCGGTGTTGATGGGAATGTTTAACCTCCGTTTAAACGAGGTACTACGCTTATGTAAATTTTGTTGTATCCTACGATACTACCCATCAGAACCATGGCACCCGGCAAAAGAAATATACCATCACCTCCAACAGCATAGTCTAATTTAACGTTTGAATCTATGTGTTGCTGAAATTTTACTGTTTTTCTTTCATCTGTACTGTAATATTGCTACCTTAGAAATAGTAGCCGCATCAAATTGTTAAGAGTGAAACTGTTGAAGCTGGCTGTGTAAGAGATGTTTGGTTTTGAAACCTGTGAATCCAAGATGCAGAATACGAATGATATTTCCTCATATGTCAGACTAATGCTATCTTGCAGAAAGAAGTATGTCCATTATATATGTTCTTCTGAAATCCCATTGCCTTTCAGATACTAGTATGAAATCTCATTGCCATTCAGATGCCATTACGAAATCCCATTGCCATTCAGATACTACTATGAAATCCCACTTCCAGATGTCAGCTAAACTGTCCATTTTCATTGATTTTGCCAAAAATTCAGGTCACTGTGATCTGTATTTTTTCAGATTCATCAAGGTCAAATGATAGAGTGTAGTTTTCAAAATATGTTCAGTGGTCTGTATGAATTTTTCACTGCTGGAAATTTGTATCGCATAATATAATTGTAAAATATGCCGTTCATTGAGACTTGCATGACAAAAGTAGGGTGTTAGTTTTTGGAGAGTTTTGATGCTGTTTATTTTGGGGTGGAGTATTTTTTAAATCAGAAGTCCATTATTTAACATGAAACATTAGTGTCGAATTGGCTTCTCTTGTACAAATACATCTATCCTGCATACACTGCTTTTCAGCAGTTACCCATAATTCTCAATTTTGATCTCTAATCTTTTCGTTTCCTCCATTTAAATACCATTTAAATCTCCACATCTTTAGCATATTGAATTTCACTTTACTATTTCTTCAACCAACTTTTCTCTGTTTGATTTGTAGCATTATATAAATATTAGTACATATAATTTTTCCATTTACGTCAGTAACTACATTTTACTTATTGATGTATGTCTGTAATACAGTATCTTTAAATCCTGTACACTTGCTGGATATGAAAGGTGTTCTGTTTGGTACTTCAGAATGTAAAACATTCTTCTCATGTCAACCAAATTTGCTTAATTAGTGATTATTTTTGTGATCAAAGATAAAATGGATGTTGCAAAGTTGTTCATGGTAAATAAATTTATCCCGGAAAAATGTATTGTTGATTCCGGATAGTATTTTAAATTAAGTTTGAGAGACGTTTAAATGACCCGATTTTTCAGTGTCTACTTGATTTTTGTTGCCTGTTTATCAGAATGTAGCTGCAACCAACTTTATATTCTCAAATGCTCTTTTAATTTCTTCTCTGCTGCTAATGCCTTGAAAGAACATTGCCAACACTGAGTCGCCTTATCACATTTTACATATGTAACATCATGTTGTTTAACTGCGATCTTTTAGAATGTAGCTTCTTTTCTCCATCCGGTCGTATGCTTAATTAATACAAATTTGCATCGCGTGCATGTCTTAGCTTCCTCGGGTGTCGTTTGTATCCCATGTCACATTGTAGAAATGCTTTGTCTTTGAAGAAGTAAAGGTTTTTAAGTTTCTCAAAGCTGCCATTCATGTATCGTGTGTCTACCATATATGCTACTGGAAAAATAATGCTTTCTACCATATATGTTAATGAAACAATGACGCTTCCACCATACATCTTAAAGGAATAATGTTTTATACCATATATTTAATGGAAAAATAACAATTTCTACTATTGTATATATGTTAATGGAATAATAACACTTTCTATCAAATATGTTAATAGAATAATAACTTTCTACCATACGTTATGGAATAATAACACTTTCTACCATGTTAATGGGATAATAATGCTTTCTTCCATATATTAATTAAGAAATAATGATTTCTACTATATGTGGTAATGGAACAATACCACTTTCTACCATAAAATTTAATGGAATAATAATACTTTCTACCATATATTAATGAAATCATAACACTTTCTACCATACATGTTAATGAAATAATAACTTTCAATAATATGTTAATAATGTTTTCTATCATATATACTAATGGAATAATAACAATTTCCATCATTTATGTTACTAGAATAGTAATGCTTTGTCTGTACCATATTTATTACTGGAAATAATAACTCTTTCTACCATGTTAATGGGATAATAACACCTTCTACCATATGTTAATGGAAAAAGAACACTTTCTACCATATGTTAATGGAATAACATTTTCTACCATATGTTATTGAAATAATAGTGCTTTCTGCTGGTTTTCAGCTATTAAACAATTCAATACAACACTTCCATTTCGTAAATACATTCTTTTCTATCTATTGGTCTACAAGGTCTTCTTAATTTTGCTGGTTAGTTTTGTTATCTTATAGTGATGACTCTTGTTCATAAAACAATCCCTCTCTGTTCTCCATTGTATTACTGGTCTTCTTCGATATTGCCTTCATGAAGTTATGAAGGTAACCTTTTGCACATATTTTTGTTTATTTTGAAATTCTGTTTTGTCAATTTTGACTTTTGTAGTTCCACATGCTGTTCTCAAGTAAACAAATACAATGACCTACTTTTCCTTCGTCACTTCGACTGGAGTCAAAGCTCTTGGCATCATTCCTTTCACTAGAATTATACACAATCTGTTGTATCACTGTCTCACCACATCATGTTCCTTATCAAAGAAAGGTCTATACTTCATTCATTGGAGATTTTATTTTCATTCACATAAATGTTTCTTTGAAGATTCTTTAAAAGATCTCCTATATTATTAAACATGCTTTCAATTTAAGAGCCATCCTTATTGGATAGGCAGCAAGTATAAAGCTCCAAACACACACACACACACACACACACACACACACACAATTGGGCATGGAATATAATCTATCATGTTGAAAAAAAATCATAAATGAAAAGCATGAACATTTACTGATAAATAAATATGGCTATCATAGAGAAAGGAATGACTCAGAATACGAAGGTCACATTTTTATTCAAAATAAAAGTGAGCTATGATGTACATGGATGCAATACAAATTAGATACAAAAGAGATAATTTAGTAAAATATCAAATTTGATACATTATCAATAAGTGCTGTAATAAAAATCACATATAATATCATTTATCTACTATATTAATAATTAATAATTTCATAAAACTGACATTACAAATAATACTTGAGATGATGATCTCCATTTTATTATGACAGTTTGTACAAGTTGTCTATTAGGAGTTGATGCTTCTCATTTTATTATAACAGTCTGTATAAATTGTCTATTAGGAGGTGATGGTCCTCATTTTATTATGACAGTTTGTACAAGCTGTCCATCAGGAGGTGATGCTCCTCATTTTACTTTAACAGTCTGTATAAGTTGTCTATTAGGAGGTGATGGTCCTCATTATGACAGTTTGTACAAGTTGTCTATCAGGAGTTGATGCTCCTCATTTTATTATGACAATCTCATGTTATTATGACAGTTTGTACAAGTTGTCTATTTGGAGGTGAAGGTCCTCATTTTATTATGACAGTTTGTACAAGCTGTCTGTTAGGAGGTGATGCTCCTCATTTTATTATAACAGTCTGTATAAGTTGTCTATTAGGAGGTGATGGTCTTCATTTTATTATAACAGTTTGCACAAGTTGTCTATTAGGAGGTGATTGTCCTCATTTTATTATGACAATATGTACAAGTTGTTTATCAGGTGCAAAGTAAGTTCTACACTTGACACTCTCTAATACAATACTAATACAAAAAGGAGTAAAAAGAGGACATCTGGACCTGTACATTGCCTGCTGCCTGTTCTCTTGATAGTTACAATTTCCTGTCATGTTGAATAACAAAAGGCATGCCCTTTTTGTCACACTATCATGGCAAATTCAGAAAAGTGCACAATAATTTTAAAAAATATTAACGAAGTGATTTGCAGTGGTATATTTAAATAAAATTTTGCAAAGACTGTATGAAAAATTAAAACTAAACTTTAGCATTGCATACAATATGCCTATGGCTATAGGGCGTAATATGATATTATTGAAAAAATCACCAATGTTCTCACCATTATTGAAATAAAATATAATCTTGGTCATTTTGAACAGTTTGCATGAATAAAAAAAAAATCAAATGCCAATACAGTTCTCAAAAATTGTAAAGCAAAAGTACAAAAGTGTTCAAGCTCTTGTGCATTTCTTTCACTCAATAAGGCATATTATAACCATTCAAATGTAACAGAAGATATTTCAGACAATTGTTTTGTATAAGATCTATGTCATATAACAATGACATGTCTACATAACAATGACATGTCTCAAATCAGAATGACATGTCTCAGATAACAATGATGTGTCACACATAGTTTGACTTCAAATCCCTGCAAACATTCCATACTGCATTTTCTGACCTGACCCAATCCTTGATACATTCTAACACTGACAAACTGATGAGGTAAATTAAAAACAACAACAAAACTTGGAGAAGGCTAAATAGAGACTCAAGTAAACATGAAAGGCATTGTTGTGCATGTGTGAACAAAGATTAGTTGGCACATTAATACAAAAATACAAAAATATACACACTGCATGGCGTTATATAAAAATTTAATGAATATATTTGTAGTAGAAAAAAATGACTGTCATAAAACTGATAGGGCAAGACAGATTACAGTTAAAACCAAACTTTTCCTTCAAAACAAAATTATTTTACTGAAAAATCACAACAATACATTTGCTGGACTTTCTGTCACTTATTATTTTTTAAAATGCCTGTGCTCCATGAACTCTAAATATCTTAATGATTATTATTTATGTATATGGGTCGTCATCACAGGTAAACTTTCCATCACATTTTTGTACATATTATTTGCCAATATTGCTATTTTCAAGAAAATAATGAGGGGAAAACTATATTTGACATCAAGTGTCAAAACTGATTCACTGAAACACTTGTCAACGACCTATATTAAACTGAGTACAGTGGTGTTCTATTATGAAAACTGATCTGAGTACAGTGGTGTTCTATTATGAAAACTGATCTAAACTGAGAACAGTGGTATTCTATTACGAAAACTGATCTAAACTGAGTACAGTGGTGTTCTATTATGAAAACTGATCTAAATTGAGTACAGTGGTGTTCTATTACGAAAACTGATCTAAACTGAGTACAGTGGTGTTCTATTATGAAAACTGATCTAAACTGAGAACAGAGGTATTCTATTATGAAAACTGATCTAAACTGAGTACAGTGGTGTTCTATTATGAAAACTGATCTAAACTGAGTACAGTGGTGTTCTATTATGAAAACTGATCTAAACTGAGTACAGTGATGTTCTATTATGAAAACTGATCATGTTTTTTAAATGAGACAGCAGCTCAATGACTGTTAGATACCATGTGGCCAAGTCAGTATTTATACAAGTTGGACATTCATCTGCATGCATACTGTGGAGATGATTTATTACATTAACATTTTCATGGCAAATTGTTGACAGTTTATGCACTGAAACAATAACGATGAAAGAAATACTTAACAGCAATGTATGTACATGTTCTTTTTCATTTCTTAAGGACTGAACTTCAGATCTCACAGGATTCATAAAGCTCAAAAAATCAATCACATGCTGCATGGATGGCAATAATGAAACAAAGGTCTTTCATTCATAATCTCTAGTTGATCTTCAAACTCCCTGCAAAACATTACGTTTAATTGGTATGATTAAATGCAGTCCTACACATAGTTAATCCCATGAAATAAATGAGAACTATATTTTAACCAATGTTTACAAATACAGTACTGGCAAAACAAAGGTACATAAATGGATAAGTAGTTATTTTCTGGCATTATGACCCAATGAATTCTACTTTTCCATGTCACATATTGCTTTTATACCAATCTGAGTGAATTTTAGGTTTCAATAAAGACTGATGAATGACAAACCCATGTATAATGGCACAAAATGTTAATTAAGATAAAGTCTCAAGTATGGAACTAAAAAACCTTGTATTAAAAATATTCACTCTTATTAATAATATATACAATCATAATCAAACTGATCTCTACAAAAAAATATATGCATAAAAATTGTAAAAAAGCATCAACATATGCATAAATAGCTATGCCTTCTGTGAATTGGGATATGGATGTATTTTTGGTTATTAATGACAAAATCAACCTGAGTATCTTTGAAGGATCAACACTGCAAATCATCACACTTTTAATCTACTGCATAATTTGAAAATAATATTTTTTCTGCCTTCAAATACTGGCCACATTTTCATCATGACAGTGACACAAGGGTTGTAACCTAAAATCTGGTGTAGTATATTTTGTGTCCTCTACTGTGACTGTGTGTGTGTGTGTGTGTGTGTGTGTGTGTGTGTGTGTGTGTGTGTGTGTGTGTATATATATATATATATATATATATATATATATATACAGCTCTGTTGGACAATGTGTATCAATGTGGCTACCCATATATAAATTTCAGGCTTGGGCTTCAATAACTCCTGTGAGATTTGACAAATGCTGATACCAGACAAAAAAACAAACATTTATGATCCCTATATTCAACTATACCCTAATTATTGAAATTTGGATCTAGTACATTAGCCATTCAACACCCCCACTCCTCAAGGAAAAGCACTGTACACATGATTACTCAACAATACCAAGCTTAGTAAATTCCTAAAATAGCAGTTTAGGATGAGATGTGTAACACACAGATGAAATGGACACACAGATGACCTGGTTTTTACAGTGTATTATAGCACAGCAACACAAGTAGGAAGTATATCATGATATACTAAATGCTTTTCTAAAGAACTTAACATAAACTATTATACATTCCTTTTGCATATTCATCCCTTTCAAACTGAAATAGACACTCCATTAAATTTAGAATTTCACTCATATAATGGCCTCCAATTTACTCCAAGGAACATTCGGTTATATTTTAAATAATGTAATGTAACAGTTACCACTCAACATATGAATGCCTAATTTGACATTCTTCCTGACAAACTAAACATCATCTGAAAGTGGTTTAGATTTGTATCTCCACTGGTAAAACAAATTATAATCTCTGGCAGCCTTTCAATTTTCAAAGGAATTATTTAGAACTACACATCTGCCAAGATTGATTAAGCATGGTAACTTCATAGATCAAAGTCTAGATGCCTTCGAATCCCAAAAATGTTGAAAGTTATCTAGAACTTCAATTCAGTCTTTATCCAAATCTATTTTTAAGAAAGCAACAGCACAAAATCACATAAGTAATCAAGGTGACAAGGGAACACTTTGTCTGACATACTCCAGAAACTGCAACACACAGATTACTTGAGCAAAGACATAGATTTCCATCAAAGCTATCCACTCGAAATCCTCCAAACAAGTAGTTTAATCTATTGTACACATAGTTAATGTCCTCGGCTAGGCGTTTTCTTGCATAACAACGGTCTTCTAGGGTCTTTGGGACTTGGAAACAGTTTCTCTCATAATATGTAAATTTAACAGCTGAAATAATAAAGCAAAGTATAAATTTCTAAATCAGTCGAATACACATAACTTTTTTATAGAACAGTCAGACACATCACCTCTCTGTTACTGAGTATATCTGTATTCAAAACAAACTATGTTCACATTCTTTCCATCCTAATTTGTGTAATATTTAGATTAATGTTTTATGTATTCCATTACTGGTCAATGTAGTAAAGAGTAATGTATCAGTAAATCACTTGTATAACAGAACTAAATAATCCATGGCTAATCTGAAGTTGGAAAAGCTTGTCTAACTGGTCTAGTAATTTGTTTTCAATTATGATGTCGTGTTTTTTAATTTAATAAATTACAGGTTTAAATCTTTCCTAAAGAAAAGATGCAATGACCGAGTCTCTTGATTAAACTGTATTGGTTAGAAGCGTAGAAGCAGAACAGCTACCATATTAAAGGTATTTAAACTCGAAGACTGATTTGGTATTTTTTCAAGTAACATTAAAATTTTTCAATTTCAGTTTCTAAATAATAATGACTTAGTTCAAAGAAGGCGGCATAATGGGGTTGCCTTGAAAACAAAAATAGCTACTGAAACTAAAGGGTGCAGAAGCAGAAGGTGGAGATCCTAGATGATGAAGAATAACGCAATATTTTACCTCTCTGTACGGAAGTAATGAAACTGTTAACTTCCCCGTACATATACCCGCACTTCTGCACTGTATTGGGCTGATTAAGAACGCAGACGGTTTCTCGAACCGACGACTGTTGTAAAGGGTTGCTGTATTGCAAGGGATTTACACTGAGACACTGTGGATTCCTGTAGCCGTCCAGTATGCGATAGATGGAGTCGCTTCCATTGTTCTGCACATATGTATACTCAAGATGAAGACATTCTATGCATTTCAGACCTAAGAAGAAAATACTGGTGTTTTATATATACATAGCTTTGATCTGACGTCTGAAGCATTTATTTTTATCTCCCTTAAAAGCACTGATCGCCATCTTTCCGATTGCGCGTTTGGTCGTATAGTCCCCTCACATCAAATTATGTCAAAACTAGTTACTATATATATATATATATATATATATATATATATATATATATATATATATATATATATATATATATATATATATATATATATATATATATATATATATACTGTTACTTAACCACTGGTGCCCTTCAAACACAGCATGTTTATTCTAGTATTATGAAATCACTACTTTCGTGTAAACTGATTTCTTGCATTTCGTGGTTGATGCAAAGCGTGACAACGAATTTTGAATCACAACAAACAATAATCCTTCTGTGGAAACTTGCTTTGAAAAAACAAATTTAATCCCATCCCTACCCGCTATCCCCCACACACACACACACACCACCACCACCACCACCACCAAGAGATCGAAATAAGCATTCTTGATCCTGAGCTTTACGAAAGTATATATTTCCTAATTAGAAAGAATATCCCAAGTCCCCACCTCCGAAAATTAATGGCCAGTCCTTTATCATTACCCGCGAGTATAAGTACCAACGAAAATTTCTCTTCGTCTTTTTCTTAAACCTGGAATTTGTAAAACCATGAAGATAAATGAACTCACAATATGAAACCAGAAACATTTCTTCCATGTAAACTCTTATCCTTTATGCTGATTAAAAAAGTATACATTTACGTTACATCACTTCAATATCAATGTACCGGGTTATTAACCTAACTACGATACACACCTCTTTTGGTAGCACATGAAAAAATTGAACTGTACTCGTGTCCAAACACAGTGCCAATAATGACCTTAACGCAAACCTAAACCAAGGTATCACGGACGGACGCATGGTCTGGCAGGCAGATAAACGCTACACTATATGCCCCTGCCACTGTTGTGGTGGGACAAAACAAGAGACCCTTGATTGAACTGGCGCTCTACTGGCTGAAAAGAATTTCTAGGAATTCTAGATAAGTCCATCTCTACCTGCAAATTGTTAAAACCATCTTTGAGATTCTTCTGCAATAACGATAACAAGATTTTCAAATTAGATGTTTTGGTGGACATACTGGATGTCAACTTTGCACCATTTCTATTTACGACCACCAACGCATCGTAAGAAGTCTTCTGGTGGAAACCCCATATTCATCTGACATTCCGTTTTGGAGGAGCAGCTGTAACAAGATTTTCAAGATGAATGCCATGGTGGTCATATGGTGATATTCAATAAACTACAGGTCAGCACCACTTATATTTACTACCAACTACACATCATGAGAAGTCTTTTGGCGAAACCACAATGTCGATATGATCAGCCATCGAGGGAAAGTAGCGATAAAAAGACGTTCAGGATGGCCACTGTGGTAGTTAGATCACATTTTCATTTACGACCAACTATACATCATAAGAAGTCTTCCAGTGAAGACACCATTCGGATATGGTCATACTGGACATGACATCATTTAGGACCAACTATACATTATATGAAGTTTTCTGTTGAAAACTGCATGGCAACATTACTTTTCATTCAAGAGGGTTATCAAAAGAAATATTTTCAGAATGGCCCCTCCGTCGGCCATATCGGACATCAGTTATGCACTATTTACATTTAGGACTAACTAGATCATATGACGAATGTTAGTGTACAGTTTGTAAAGCGTGTATACAGTTTTATGGCAAACCTCCAAGTAGTTTAGGAGGAGTAGCAGTAACAAAGTTGTACCAAAGGGCTGACGAACGACAGATGACCGACGGACGCTGAACAACAGACCATCATATAAGCTCTTCTGGTATACGACCAGTAGAGCTAAGCATCTAAGTAAAATAACATAAACAAAGTACGTGTCACTCAAAATAAATTGACCTTTAAACTGAGCACTCATCGCTTAACATCTTCATTAAAATGTTAATGTGATGGTTGTTGCAGCAGAAAAAGAAATACTGCTTCAATTCTCTTAATTTCTGTAATTTATAAACATTAATATATAAAACATTCATTAGTCTTTAATTTATTATAACCATTAATATATAAAACATTCATTCGTCTTTAAATACTTGAACAATACATCCGGGTAAATACATATGTTCTAATTAACTGGCTTAATGTCGGTTGGACCAGCTCCACTAGACCATGACCACCAAAAATAGATGAAATCATTTGTAAAGAAGATATGAATTGGAGAGAAAAACTTCGTAGGTAAGTACACACGAAGCACGAATGCCCCGCCATACACGCAAAACTTTATCCAGTTAAGACGGACTGACGATGATAACGCTCTACTCCCTTCCACTTTCGTGATGGAACATAATTAAAATATATGGAGAGAACGGGACTTTAGATATGATGAGAATATGCAGTTGTTGTTGTTCTGATGGTGGTGGTAACGAGACTATTGCTCGGGGTGGCTCGAAGAAAGGTTTGGTGGAACACTCTTTATCCCCCGGAAACAGCACTAAAATTTAATTTGCACGATTTTCAAAAACGTAAAATAGACACTGTTGGGGACAAAAGCTAACTCTACCACAGAAAACAATGGATACCTATACTTACAGTAGCGAAGACAAAACTGTTCAAGCTGGTCGTAGGTTGTCAGACTTGTCTAGAATGCCGTCAAGTCTAACGTAAGCTGTCATACTTGTCTAGAATGCCGTCAAGTCTAACGTAGGCTGTCAGACGTGTCTAGAATGCCGTCAAGTCTAATGTAGGCAGTCACACTTGCCTAGAATGCCATCAAGGATAACTTAGGCTATCAGATTTTTCTTGAATGCCGTCAAGTCTAACGTAGGCAGTCGGACTTGCCTGGAATGGCGTCAAATATAACTTAAGCAGTCAGACTTGTCTAGAATGACGTCAAGTCTAAAGTTTTAAAGATGCACTGCAAACAATTATAAAATTCGATCATGGTATGACATGATTTTGTGGCTGTCCCGATGAAAATAATGAAATTTATTTTGTAATATTGTAGACGAAAGGAAAACAAAACAATGAGAGTGACAGGGGTCCATACTGTCGGACAGACAAGATATACATGAGGAAGAGTGATGTCCAGTATTTTGATTGTCATAACGCGTATCGCGAGCTAAACAACTGACGAATATGCCAGCGTGGCACATACAACTCTATGCAGCCCACTCCATATGAACTCGAAGAGCCAGTAAAGCCCAGAGAAGAGTGCTTCACTCACTATGTATTACAATCGGATGATTTGTGAACGTTCTTAAACCTGTTCTACCAGTACTTCAAAACCTGCATTAGATCCAATCGAACACCAAGACAATTATCTCAATACATTACATGTGTTCAGTTTGGAGAAAGCGATTTTTCAACACTTTCACGTCGCAGAATGCAATCAGTACTACTTCTGTATCGCAACTCTGGGTTTGACAAAAAAAAAACCCAACCTAAACAAGCCTACCTGGAATGTATTTTGGTGATGTGGCATGAAAACTGGTTCGCTTTTAGTTCGTCTTTGGATGATCTATTTGAGATTCTCGCCCAAAAAGCCAAAATCACGCTCTCAAACGTTTCTGAGTTTGCTCACTCTAACAATTCGAGTTGATCTCAGAGCAAAAAAACATGGCTTATCAATGCTTTGCATGTTCCGTCATCTTTTTTCTTCTCTACTCCCGTCTCATTGGTGATGTGGGTTCTAAGCCGAAGAGTTAGGTTCTTGACGGTTGTTGAAGGATCTTGATGATGGGGTGAAAAGAAGCACAAAGACATTGCACTCGAGTCAAGAACCTTGTTGCTGTGTCTCGCCCAAGGACACCCATTATCGATCGTTCAACTGTTTTGGTAATCCTTCTTATTACAAAAATAGAAGGGTTTATATATTAGCTAGACTATATGCCAGAATGAAATACCAGAGATATTGTAAAGTGGGGCGATGAAAAGGGTACTGGTAGAGAAATCACGAGTTTTCTCTGTTGGTACCATTTGAGAGTCGCCCACCCTACAATATCTCTGAAGGTACATGAAAGAATAATGTTAATCTGATTTTACTGTATGACAGCAGCTTTCTTTCCAAGTTGTATATAAGTAGATTTCGTTTCTCCACTTCATTGGGACCTATATCGGCTATTTCTGCACCTCATACGTATGTCGGCGCTGCAATTAACAATAATTCATACATTTTCTTCGTCGGAAATAAGTAAATCCAATTTATTGGACCAATTCGGCTATTTCTAAGACAGAATTGACTCTGTGTCACTGCCTGAGATGTTAGGAATGAAAAAATAACAATTCGATCATTCATAACATCTTGGTCACTCCTAGTCTCGTAAATAACCCAAGCGATTCGTCATGCTGCTACTGACATGCATTCGCTGTATGATCCCAAACTTCATTAAGTCCCGGTGTTTTTCAAAATCTGTCACTTCCATTTAGGCATTAAGGAATTGCAGACTGGGTGCAAGATTTCCTGACTTCCAAAACTAATGAGCTTGAAAACATGAAAAACTATGCATCTCCGAAACTGAAGGCTTGATAATGAACAAGAGTGGTCAATTTCACGTTTTGCAAAGCTACAAGTTAACACAATTTTACTAAGTATTTTAATGATTATAAATTACAATCTTGACATATAGTAGATTTACCTTAGCAAGTCATGAAAATAAAGTAATGGGGCCAAGTGTTTTGGAACTATTTTGTTACTCTTAAGATACAGGCGTGTCCTCTGAGCTGATCGGTGTATGTATAACATCCAAAATTGGATATTAAATCGCAAGATAACAGAGGTGCTTACTTATGGATATTAATCGCCAGATAACAGAGGTGCTTACTTAACGGCGATGGTGAAGACTGGATATGATCCGTAGAATTAACATCAAAGTTGTGAATGTCTCCACTTATCGCACACATCTCCCTGTTCCGCCTCTTGCACCCTATTTTTTTTTTTCCGGCGGATGAAATTGTTCCATCATCCAAAAGATTTCCATAAATGTCTAAAAGCATCCACTCTATTAAAATTACTCGCCTTATTTGAATCGTTGGTCACCTAACTCATTAACGTTCCTTTTCATACATAAAATTGCCAACTCAAACCTCAGAAGACTACGACCACATTTTGTCTCAAGTTCTTGACCTTTTCGCAGGATTTTGTTGTTGTTATGGGGTTCAACACCATTTTTCACCACCACATAGGCCATACATGGTGGCCAGTATAACTGGTCGAGGAAGGAACCAAGAAAACCACCAAAGAGAACCACTGACCCGCGGAAGCTACTGGCATCTTTCTCATATACCCACACTGGCCGAGTCCGAGACTCAAATCCACACAGGTAGAGGCGAGATGGCCGTGATCCGTAAATGAGAGAGCTTCAGACTACTCGGCAAAATTGGACATCCACCTTTTCGAAAAAAAAAGGCCGCGAATGATGACATTATAGTGTCTTAAATTATGGAACTTGTTCAAGGGATTGATTTTTTTTATAAAAAAAATTATGTTGGTAAGACCATGCAGATGTACTAAGTTACCAAGGATGATGTTGGAGGGAGAACATTTTTTTTTACAGCTCTCGGGTGGTCGGTTTTAACAAGACAAAGCCTTCAGACAAACTGCAGCTGGACATTCCAACATTCTCATACAACCCACGATTTAGAAAAATATCAACTCGTTTAAGGTCTAGGAGAAATCCAACCAGATGAATAAATCTGTTCCGCAAAAGGAAAGCGGCTTTGAAAATGTGAAACTTAAAAAAAATATCCATTATAAATCCACCTGACAGATGAACAAACTGCACGTTTAACGATAAAATGGACCAGTGTTGCAGAATGTCAAAGTTTAATGTTAAGATTATGTTCCTTGGATGGATTCTTAACAAGGTCTGTTTATTCTGCTACTCAATTTGATTCATTTTCCTTAGTCTGAATGATCTCATGCTCTCTACAGAACAAATTGTTTTAAAAATTTGGACTTGTTCTTTAATTTACTTTGCAAAGTTGCTCTCTCTCTCTCTCTCTCTCTCTCTCTCTCTCTCTCTCTCTCTCTCTCTCTCTCTCTCTCAGGCGCGCACACACACACACACACACACACACACGTAACTTTAGTGACAGGGGGTGCCCCCTCGTGTTGTTCCAGTTTTTTGGGGGTCTCCAGCGAGATGAGGACTCTACTACTCGGTACACCCAGCACCAATGACGTCATTAATCAATATTCAGCTTGTTAGGACCCATATGTACCCCACGGCCTAGCCAAGACGTCTCAGAATTTAGAACACAAGAAACGTCTGACGAGAAAGCCGCTGTCGTACAATAACTGTAGAATTTAACTGAACCAACGTCATCAAAACATTTGAGAGTCGATTTAGGACGAACTATATTTCAAGTCATAAACGCGAAAATGCATCGGGGGAAAGGGGGGGGGGGACGATTTTCGAGGCAACACAGTCGTTTAACACGTTGATCATATTTACAAAGAACACGCTGTCATATACTTGGAGGGGATGGGACTCCGCGGAAGATGTCAACTATAAAAGCTTCTGTTTAAACTCAACTTTGATTCTTCCACACCTGAAACACCAATAATCTATGTTCTTTTAAAACTCTATGACATGATTTACGTAAGATCGTGTTCAAAAGCGTTAGACTTACTGAAGCTGGAGCAGGCATTACCTTTCCTGATACGTGTGCGGAAGTGATGTATGATGGGAAAAAGATGACATTAGCAGAGGTAATAGTCGAAGATATTCGCGACATGCCACGAACAGGAAATGGACAATGACTGCGTGGACACTTATTGAAATTAAACGAAAAAGCATCACCTACTGTTAGCTTAGTCAGTGATGGCTTACAATATGGTGAAAACAAACTCTAACGATTCCAATATTCGAGAAGAATTACGGAAATATTGTGCATTACAAAACGTTAGTGCCATCTCGACTTTCACATGATATTTTCTAACCTCGAAGTCACAAAGAGAAAATAAATAAACGAAATACCTCATTTCAGTAAAAAAAAAATTATCGAAAACACCTTGAGAATAATCCCCATTTATTTTAAATTGTAATGGGAAACCTCATTGTTTAAAATATCAACATAGCTAGAATAATCTTTCCAGCTTTCGCCATGATTTACTTGACTCTTGTTGATGCCTTGGAATGGATGGGGTATATTAGGTTTAACGGCACTATAACACAATCACGACTGCATAGCGGCAACTAAATCTATAGTTCTAGCAAATTCGAAAACTTGTATGAAAAATACACCGCTCCCAGTAAATGTAGACAAAATAAAAAATAAAAATACAAATTCCAAGTAAATGTAAACATTTAATCTTTCAACAAGACGGCAAAGAATTTGAAGAACTTAAAGCAATTAACTGAAGAGTTCAAACTTCATGACAATCGCTTACTTTTCTCATGTACTGGTACATCATTACAAAGTTAGGCTGTTTAACATGCCCCGATTCAATGAAAGGCGCGATTTTATCCGTATATCTGCGTATGTATGTATGTATGTATGTATGTATGTATGTATGTGTACGTTAAACTTCGGATCGCTGGCAGGGTGGATGAATGGATGGCAGTTATGTAAAAAATAAAAACTGGTATTCAAGTCATTTGGTGGGTAGTTGATATCGCCGCCCTGGGAATCCCATGGGTAGCTTATGTTGCCTTGCCATACAATATATATTTGTTTGATAGTCTAGTCAGCTGGTTAAAGGATGGCAATGCGAATATTACATCCCAGATCCTTATGGCCATAACTGTGTCTCTTAGCTTCTTCATCTGACACTTATTCCAAGTCGATACAACGTGTACCCAAGTGTTTACCAGATCTCAGATCCATATGATGTATGGCTGTAATTGTGTCTATTAGCCTCTTCATCTGACACGTATTCCAAGTCGATACACCATGCCTCTAAGTGTTTACTAGATCTCAGATCCACCTGACGTATGGCCATGATTGTGTCTCCTGGCCTCTTCATCTGACTTATTCCAAGTCGATACACAGTGCCTGGTGTTTACTATTGTTCAGGTGTGTACAAGGAACCATGGTAAAATATTTAAGAAATGTTTCACAAACAATGAACCATCATAAATGCACGTGACCTAAACAATTTTCTTTCTCGTTCTGATCCCTGGTATCTTTTTGGGTGCGTGCATCATAATATTACGTCACAGTCATCCCAGTGCAGTTGAGGTGTTGTCAACACACAATGGTACCACCAAACTTTCATGTTAATTACATACTGATATCACTGTAAGTTCATGCTCATTACACACTGGTACCATTAAACGTTCATGCTAGTTATACATTGGTACCACCAAAAGTTTATGCTAATTACACATTGGTACCACTAAATGTTCATGTAAATTACACATCGGTACCATTAAAATTTCATGCTAATTACAAACTGGTACAACTAAAAGTTCATGCTAATTACACCTTGGTACCACTAAAAGCTCATGCGAGTTAAATAATGGTATCACTAAAAGTTCATGCTAATTACACATTGGTACCACTAAGAAACGTTCATGCTAATAACACGTTAGAACCACTAACAAAAGTTCATGCTAATTACACATCACACTTCATACACAATCATAATCGACAAATGGATAATTTATTTCATGATATGCTTTCAATTTGTTTAAGGTTGCCCTTCTTGGTCATTACACCATGTATTTCGGATATACGACTTCAAAATGGTACGGCAAAAACTGTACACTGTAATTAATTTTAACTGTTATGAATACCTATATTAAATTATTTTAATTACAAATATGTATACGTAATTATACAAATATGTATGACGACACCTAAGCATATTCTCTCATGCAAATATACAGAGTTTGTCTCAAAATACGCTTCTCATGTTACAGAATTTTCAGGTGAAGTTTCATAATCTAACAAAATCAACTGCTTGTGTAAGTGACATTTGATTAATTATTGCTACCTATTTGTAATTACAAATCTGTTAAAAGTAATTACTACTTATAGTTTCTCCTGTAGTCATTTTAAGCCATATAGCCATCTTACATGGTGTAACGGCCAAGAAGGGTTTTATTTTGGGTTTTGTTGGGTTTAACATTTTTCAAAATATGATAGGCTATACATGGCGGCCAGAATATCTATCGACACCTGGAAGAATCATCGACCAACGGGAACCTACTGTCAAGCTTTCTTTCGTACCTACGTTGGTCAGGCCAATACTGAGACTCTCGCGAACAGAGGTAAGTTGTGCGAGTGATCTGTAAAGGCAAACGCTCTACACCACTGGGACACCAAGGGGCTCCGACCGGGGGGTGGGGGTGGCGCATAAACCTTGAGATACGTAGAGAATGTTTTATTGCGACTCCTGCCCCGCCCAAGAACGATATGTTTATATGTGAGCATAGGTTTCTACTGCGCTGTATCGTACTAATTGGGCGGATGGGGCGGTTGCCCTGGCCACCAGAGGTCTTGGGGCGCCAAAACATCTGATAAAAATTAAATTGTAGGAAGATCGTTGGGCCACCATCTTCGCCCAGGGTGCCATTTACTCTTAGTACGCCACTGCTATTGCGGGTTATTTATTTCTTGATTTTCGCATATAACACAGGGTATAACACATAAATAAAGTATAACACATAAATAGGGTACAACACATAACACACAGAGTATAACATATAAATAAGAGTATAATAGTAATATGGTTGCACTGTAGTTTCATGATTTTAAGTTTCGTGGGTGTTTTTTTTCCTTCAAATAAACAATAATTGCATCAGACACGATTAAGCAAGGTTTATGTACCCCATTTTGGTCGTTACATCATACGACTTTTTTAAAAAATGCACAGCAGAAACTGTACATTGTAATTATTTCTAACTGTATGAATGGCAATAGTACATTTTGATGACTGCTAACAGGTACAAGTGTTCAATAATTCAAAAACCAAAACAATGTATATTCTTTCAGTTTCTATAACTTTGCTAAAACTGACAGTCAAATAAATGAGAGTCCGAAACGACTTTTATCAATTTTGAACAATCACTATGAATGTAATCAAATATACATAAAACAGACTGTATACAGACCGTCTTCACACAACTGCGGTCAAGTATTAAAAAAAAAACTAAAAAAAAAAAAAAAAACAAACAAACCATCCTGATCACAAATATTTTTAGTTTTAGTTGATCAAATATCGCTACGTGTTTGTATTTCCTATAGTGTAATCTCCGTAATCCAATCAGCTAGAATTCATTACTGTGTACATTTTCCGATGTGCTGCTTTAAAGCCCTATTGCCAAATTGTATCATGATATAAATAGAAGGTTTACGTGCTCATTTTGGTCATTACACCATGAATTTATTTTTGGCCATATGGCTCCAAACGAACACCTCAAGGTATATATATCCATTCTGGTCAATGGACCATGCATTTTGGACATAGGCCTTCAAATGAACACTGCAGAAATTTTAATTATTTCTAACTGATTGGAGTACCTAAAACACATCATTGTAATTATAACTGTATTTTTTAAATTTCACATTTTCAAAAAGCGTAAAAGTCGTAAAGATTCACATTCAGCTTTGTACGAATTCCTTGAGTGGCCGAGTGGTCTAAAGCGCTCACCGTTCCGGATCACTGTCATCTCACCTCTGTCTGCGTGGGTTCGAGTCTCTGGCTCAGCTAACGTGGGTTCGTGAGAAAGCTTACCAGTAGCTTCTCGTGCGTCGGTGGTTCTTCACGGGGTTTTCCGGGGTTCTTCCTCCACCAGTTATACTGGCCGCCATGTATAGCCTATCATGTGCTGAAATATGGCGTTAAACCCTGCAACAACAACAACAACAACGAACTCCTTAGCATGCAGTTGTAAAGTTACGGCTACTCATCCGTAACACTAATGACTACTATGGTTTAATCACAATGGTGCAAAGTCACGTATACATATACTCACATATACATTTATTGATGTTTTCGAAATAGTCTTGAAATGTTTAAGACGTCCATTTTTTAAAATTATTTTTTTATAAACTGGAAAAATGTAATTCCTTGTTTTGGTGGCAGATGTTTACATATATTTGGTTATTGGTAACTACAATAATGTAATCCGGGCACGCGATCAATTAGATTTAATTGCACTGTATAGTTTCTGCTGCACTTGTGTGAAGTCATATGTCCACCCCCACCACCATCCCCAGGCCCGGCCCTTGGGCAAGGCGAACGAGGAAATCGCCTTGGGCTCCGTGCTTCTCCGCAATGCAGTTTATTTGCTTGAGGCCCCGCGCTCATAGCTTGCTGCCTTGGGCCACGCATGCTGCCTTGGGCCACGCACAACCTAGGACGGGGCCTGCCCGTCCTCGAATAGTGTCATAATCAAAACGTGCACATAAATAATAGCTATTACGCTCTGTCAAATACAACCACACGCTAAGGTGACAGCCTGGCTATTATTGTTACTAAAATTAGAACCATACATGCGTCATTACAAATGCCGTCAATACAGCAATCTTTCTGAACATGTATAAGGTAACAGCATGCACTTCACCACTAAGCACTAACCAGTTGCACACAAAAGTAAAAAGTTTTAAATCGATATATACACTTTTCTCCTATTTTTGGGAAAGAATTTAACTAAAATTTACTTTATCCATATATAAATTAAACGTACACGATTTTAAATTTCAAATTAGTTGCCATCCAACACAAGTGTGCAAGGTATGTGTACAACACGTACAAAGAATCCATGTGTGGAAACTTGCTTCATTAATATTAATTATCTACCAAAATTATTATAATCAATGACATGTTCGACTCACCTGAGACATATTTTATCAAACTGAATAAAATCGTCACTGTTAACAGGGTATCCATTTTTCCTTCGAGAATACTCTGATCTTGTCGATACGTGCTAGACTTGTTCCACTGTGGGCAAACTGTTTGTAGTTCAAATGAATAGATGAATAGGCGTTCTAATTCTTTCCGCTCATACTCTGTGCGTGAAGAATTAGGCGTGATTGTATTTCCTCAGCGCAGTAAGTATGTACTGGAAATGTGTGTGTGTATGTATATATATATATATATATATATATATATATATATATATATATATATATATATATATATATATAGTTAGTACAAATTCAAGGTGTTCCACTGTAGCGAAACGGTCAAGGTAAACAGCTGTCCGTATTCTTTCTAGAAAGATAAGTATTATCTTACTTCTGCACAATGTATATGTACCTGGTTTGTATGATAAATATCGTTATATATTATTTGGTGAAAATTATTCTGACTTAGGAGACGAAATATATGGTTTTCAATTCATTTATGGATTGCTAACATCATCAATCGGACTATCATCATTATCATCATCATCATTATTATTGATATTCGTATTCTTATTATTGTTGTTGTTGTTCTTGATAGCTAAAGAGATAATCGACTGCTACGGTGGCCTAAGTGGTTAGAGCGTCCGCTTCGGATGCAGGATGTTGCTGGTTCGAACTCCGGTCGAGTCATACCAAAGACTTATAAAGATAGTACTAGCAGCTTCCTCGCTAGGCACTCAGCATTAAGAGGTTTGTGTAAGGACTGGTGGGACTGGTGTCAGGATAATGTAACTGCGTGGAACATGATGCTACATGTCTGCTGCATGATGTCCCGGGGCTTGACATCACTATAAACCGCCACACAGCAAACACCGTAGCGATATGATTGAAAACTTGTTAAAGCTATGTTAAAAATCCAGATCACATGCACACAGCACGACAGCAAAGGCCGACAATGTTCCGACTGCAAATTTATCAATCGGAACACTCGCCCTTTTCTGTCATATCGAGAAAGAAAAGTCCGATCTAATTCGCCACATTGAGAACTATATTCGGAACTACTTTTTTCACATGGTGCAAGGAGACAAAGTGACGCAACATATGTGGTGCACTCCACCTGAGGCGATTCATCACACTGATCAGATTTATGTGCATAACGATCACTATATCAGAGGTTATTTCTTGACATGTTAGAAATGGTAGAGCGATGATTTGATTCGTGTGACCCATTATAAACTGAACTGAATGTCGCGCTAGGGTATCTCAAAGAAAGCGCCTAGTATTAAAAAAAGAGATGTGAACTACATTTTGCACACCCGACGCTCGCATTTCTTGATATAATGTAGTGCCAGTCTGCCGATGGAAAAGTCCATAACGATGGACAGTTTTAGTCTCGAAGTCTGTGGTGACAAAAAAGGTGCAGATTTCTTAACAATCATGAATAAACAGACCTTGATAAAACTAATTTTGTTTTAATTTATTATTTTATTTTTGGCCAGTAAAGGCGCCTGCATGACGACGTTGGTGTATATTCTAAGGTTCCCTGTTATTTTTTTTTTTTTTTATATATATGTACCAAAATCTTCAGAGATGTGGAATCTATCTTTGAATCTTTTTGTCATAGACAAAGCAATACGTCCATTCTCAGAAGACCCTTCAACGACATTTTTGATAGCTTGATAATCCGAACTCATTTCATTTAAGACACAAATAGAAGTTCAATTGGATCAGCGATACTAGGATGCATTGTACTACTTCAGATTTATGCGGCCACTTTGGTCATCACACCGTGAATTTGGACCATACGGCTAAAATGAATACAGCAGAAACTCTACATTGTAATTAATTTTAACTGATAGGAGTACCTAGATTACATCATTGTAATGACAAAATGTTAAAAGTATTTAATCAAGTGTCATCCAGACCAATTGTATTTTGTTGCGGGGTTAGGGTTGTTTTTGGTTGTTGTGTTTTTGTTATTTTGTTGTTTTGTTTTGTTATTTTGTTTGTTTTATTTGGATTTTTACTTTTTTTAGTTTCTAATGATTCACTACAAAATAACGAAGTCTGGTACACTTCGAAACAGTTTGACACAACCCTATCACTTTATATTAAAGCGCGTGTATTCGATCTAATGACCATAACCACTGATGTTGCGGATGAATAACGTCAACTTTACAACTACATGTTTAAGGGTCGCTTCATACATAAATGTCTTCTGGATGTAGTTTGGTTATGTAGCGCTGGTACAATTAGACTAAAGTGCCTTGTCCAAAGACACACCACGGTAGCTAAGTCCGAGAGCAGGATTCGAATCCGCGCCCTTTCGGTCGAGAGTCCGGCACGCTAACCGCTAAGCCACCGCGGATCCCGTTCTGCATTTAGTTATTTTTTAAAAAAGTTTTTGAAACTTGCAGCAATCCAGTTGTTTGCTCTAGTAGGAGCTAATAAATTTCCTTTTGCATATGTACAGTAACAAAAACGTAATATGCGTATTCTTGTAGGTTAGAATTAACTACAATGAAGAGTTCTGCTTTGCTCGTGTTAAGCCATGTTGCCAGACTAAATGAGTACATACACTTCAGGAATTCTTAGAGGAATGACGTTACTACTTTTAAAAAAAGTGCCAAGGTAGGAAACAACCTTGTCACTGTGTAGACTTGTTACTGTTTCCAATTCATGAAATCAATCCAAAAAAGATTGTTTTGTTCTTAATATTTATATAAGATTTTTTAAAACAAATGAAGCTTTGTGCTAAAAATTAAACAACAAGTAATTAATCTAAAACTTTAGTATATCCCTTAGGAACGAAAGTACGTCATTACAAACACAATTTATTTTTATGACACGTATTCGTTTTACCCTTGTGGCACAGGAAATGCATATGTTAGACTGCGCGGAGAGACCCTGAAAATACAACTATACATAAAAGATGGGTCTGATATTTAAATATAATGACAGTCCTACGTGCGTGTTGTCAACTTGAGAAGTCCCGTTTACAGGACATATTACGGAACTGGTCTTCGCGATGTTGTTCCAGGATTGCTTACAGACGCACCAATGTACTCGCGGCCCTGACCTCGCGCGCTGCACCGATCGCTAAACAAGTTGCAATGGATGTCGTTGGTAGCATCGAAAACGTTGCTGTAGATCGTTTGAAAAGCTGATTCAGCTTATGCAAATTTACAGTGGGAAGGTCGTCTCGACAAAGGTATTAGACGAAACTAATACTGTATAAACAATGTCCAAACCCAAAGATGCATCCGATCCCATGTTTAACATGGGCGCTCCTGCGTTGGTAGGTCTCAGTGCAAGATTTTCAGTATTATTCGTACCCGGCTAGGGTCCTTGATCAACATTGTAAAATTACTAGTGCAGGATACGTCTAGGTTTATTTCCGTGTAAGGCATTTTTAGAAATGGAGGGAAAAACTTATACAGGCGAACAATAACAATCACCCTTCCGATACTAAGGTTGGATCTGTCAGCAATGACATCATGGCGTTGTTTAGAGGGGCACTTTTTTTTCCAATGATGGAAAGGAAATCGAAGCAGTTCACGACATGCTGACATTGCCACGACATTTATCCAGTGGTTGCAAAAGCGGCTGCGTTAGGGACTGTCTGAACTGCATCCGGAATGGCTCTGAAAAAGGAAATTAGGAGACGCATAGCCACCAGTAAACGAATAAGAAAAAGAAAAAGTCTTCGAGTATCTCATTTGGCTTCAAGAGGGGACTTGGGGTCAAGGTCTTCGGCTGTTTCCTCGCCATTAATACGTCTATTTACCTAGTTTGATTTAAACAGCAGGGAGGGTGAACAGACCACTTTCTAGAAGAGTCCTTTATTGCAAATAAAGCTTCCTATGAAAATGAAAATACAAGGTCAATAACGCCAAACCGAAGCCTCTAACCGACCGAGACTCTCCCTAATTGGGTTAGCTCATTTTGTTACTTATCTTTGACGTTTGTGTTCTCGTTTTGTATGCGTGTTCGTTTACTTACCCGGACACTCACTCGAGGTCGTCACCCTCCCTGCTGCTCCAGTGTGGTGTAATTAAATCATTGGCATATCAATAATGGAATCTCATACAGCTAGATTAGCTCGAGAGCGACTAGAGGCAATTAAAAAATATCTTCCAGTTTGTGATTCTGTCAAGCAAAAATTACAAGAACGTCAGGAATCTCAGGTGGAATTTACAGAAGGTGCAGAACAATTATTTAAACTGATTACGAAGGCTACTGAAGGAGTTACAGAGGCTACCATAGATCTTCTTCATACGTTAGAGAAAACCGCTGAAGCAAATGGAAAAATAGCAGAAAGAACTAAAAAACCAAAACAAAAAAGATTCTACGAGAACTTCCAGGTGAAATAGCTGCTGTTCAACCACAATTAAAAGAAGAAATACAACAAGTATTTGAGAGTATTGACAAAGTTCATGAGGAGGTCGGTGATCTAAGGGATCTTGTTACGCCAAAACCAATACCAAACCCAAAACCACCAGCCCGATTTACCGAAGAAGGTCGTAGGATACTTCGAGAAAACGATATAGCGGTTTCCGCAATAGGATATAAAGATCGTGATAAATTATTAGATCCAGGGGCCAAAGATGTTTTAAAAAGAAATTGGGTTCCTTTTGTATCTCGAAGGTCTAATAAAATATATAGAATCACTGATGAATATAAGGATAAATTTGTAAATTTTGAGAGACAAGTCGAAGAATTTAGAAGAGCGTCTTCACCCGGAGATACATTATTTCCAGAAAAATCGCCATTCGGCCCACATCGTATTGAAGAAGCAGAAGCTGACCCCGGTGCAACTGCAAGTGGTCTTGGTACGGGTACCAGGGGAAGTGGCCTTATTAATCCATGCCCCAATAACGTCCTTGCCGATGTTGAACGATTAGAAATTCTGATTGGCGGAAAACGAGCTGGCAATAATTCCCCAGAAATCATTAATGAAGCAGCTGCTATTTGTCAGAGATTATTCACATGCGGTATCATGGACATTAATGTTTATCGGTCCCTCATCGATGAACTCGTTGATAATATTGCCGCAGTGATTGATGGTATGCAATTAGATCAGTGACAAGAAAATAAGATGATCATACATAATGCTCAACGTAGACCTGTAATGGTCAAGGTAATAAATTCGCGATTACCTACGTATAAAGCGATCTACGGAGGTGGACTCAGTGATGTTGTTCAGGGTCTATTTAGAAGGAGATCCCCAAAAGCAATACCGATTGCAAAGCAACTAGGAATGAAAGATATTGACGTTGTTCGTGATAAAGGTATTGGTGCTGTTGGTGATGTTGCCAGCAAAGCATTCTCAACAATTAAGGACAGACTAGCACGACTACTACGACGAAAACCTCAGCCAGTAAAATTACTCAGCACTGAAGTGAAGCCTGCAAATGTTAGTAAAATAATAAATCAAGCTGCAAATAAAAACCTAACAGAGTTGGCTGGTGATAAAGAAAAATATAACTGCTAGTCTGATAGCAGGAAGTGGTCTTCGTGTTAGACGATAATAAATATAAATAAAATGTTCAAGCGCATATCAGATTCCGCATTCGACATGGATGCGCCAGTCCTCAAGGATGAATCTGTGCGTGATTATCAATATTATTCGCATGATGCACGAGAGCCAAATCAGCGTGGGCGAACTGAGCTGCAAGTTCAGGATACAAGCAGATATTTCTTACCCGCTGAGGCATTTATTGAGATCGAATGTGAAATTATAAAAATAGATAATACCGCATATGTAGCTGGTAATCGAGTTGGTTTTGTTAATAATGGCATCATGGCGTTATTTAGCAGTTCCACGTATAGCATCGACGGAAGAAATATTGAATAATGTCTGGAAAACGTCGTAGTTGCCACGACGATATTGGGTCTAACAAGATATTCCGATGATTATTAAGATCAGCTGATCCGTCAATGATGTTTGTCAAGGATACAACTAACCACCGTGACAATAGACAGTATGACATAAGACGACCAAGAAACCTTGCCAACGACAATGACGCTGACGTGGCTCCGGTGGTTCATGGTGCTAATTCAGAATTCAACGTAGGATTCACAGCGCGTCGATCAATGTTGAGAGGTAATAGAAGAAGTTTTTCATGTGCAATTCCACTGTCACATATCTTTGGATTGTGTAGAAATTTCAGAAAGGTTATTTTCGGAGCCAAGCATACAGTTATACTTGTAAGAAAGGCTACAAATGATGATGCAATATCGCACGCTGAAGGAATTAATCCAGCTGCAACTGAGGCACTTCATGGGAAAATAATACTAACAAGACTTTTATTGTATATGCCAACAATGACTCCATCACTAACTGAAGAACAACGATTGATCTCTTTTATGGATTACGGTAGTAAATCAACATTATCATGGTTGACGATGACTACAGATAGTGTCCAAAGTAAAATTAATGGTTTATTCACATGGCAAATAGCATCACAGCAAGGTGTTTTTGCGCCGCGACGTATGTTTGTTGCTTTCCAAGATGCTGCACGAGTAAACTCACAAACACGCAGTATAATGATATTTGACAAACTTGGTGTTACTGAGGTTTCTTTGTGGATAAATGGACATCAAGAACCATCTGAAGAAGTGTTGCTGGATTTTGAAAATAATCGTGTAGAACTTGCTTATCGTCGGTTGATGACATGTATGGGGTGTGATCAAAATATTGATTCTGATCTGCAAATATCACAGCTAGATTTTACAACGTTGTATCCGATCTATTACTTTTCGCTGGAACACTTGGATTTATTTAGGCAATCTGTCGTTGATATACACTTTCGAGCTCGTGTGGCAAGAGGAGCTATTGCTAATTACAGAGCAATTGCTGTTATACTCTTAGATAAAACAATGTTGATTGAAGGTGTTGGTGGTCGAATGAGAGTCATTGATGTCCCAGTAGAAAACATGTAATTGGATCGCGAGAGATCAGTATTTAAATCGCTCATGATATTATAATGTCATATCATGTCAGTGTTACTCTGACTCCTGGTCATATTAAAAAGCTACAATCAGTATCAAAAGAGAACCGTGGAATAAAAATATCACTAAAAAAAGAACAAATAGAAGGTGGTCCGAATAAACTATCGCTGACAGAACGTCAACTCAGGCACTTCAATGAAGCCCAGCGATCAAAGACCGGTGTACGACTTAATCATTCTGCGGGCGCCATTAAAGACATCGCTAAGACGGGTGGTATATTTCCACTTCTTGTAGCTATACCAGCATTGATAGCCGCTGAAGCCCCAGCTGTTACAAAAGAAGCTGCACTTGGTGCTGTTGGAACCGCCGCTGGGATGGCATTAAAGAAAGCAACAGGACAAGGAATAAAAACTTCCCCAAAAAATCAACAAGGAAAGGTCTCAGACTGCCAGGTACGGTCAAATCCGCTCGCGGATCGGATCTAAGACTTCCCAGGACACTTCGCTAAACACTTTGCGTTTCGAGCTTCCCATGTCCAATTTTGATTTACTTGATGCTGCTAAAAAAATTAAACATCAAAACTTCAGAGGTGTTTTTATGCGTGATCAATTACCAAAAGAACCAAACAATGTTGAAACCGGTATCATTTATCTCGATGGAAGTTCAGGTCCAGGTTCTCATTGGGTTGCATACGCAATTGATCCACGTAGAGTTGTTTATTTCGATTCGTATGGGTTGGAGCCACCAAAAGAATTTTTAAAATGTGTTGACAGACTTCAAAACATTCCGGTTTAATATTCAACATTACCAACACAGACAATAACTGATCCGCCAATTTGTGGCCGTGAAGTAATTGCTGTACTCGACGCTGTGTCATCATCAACAACACCGCCTCATAAAGTCGTGCACGATTATACCACCAGACGATATAGCCATCCACCGTCGTTTTAAACGGGACTTAGTGAATATACAATGGTAGATATTTACGGAGGATCTCGGAGTTTTACTCAGGGTAAACCTCAAGGCGACTTGAAATATGCAACCCTTGACCAGGTCAAGAATGATCTCGTTGAAATTTTGAGTCTCGCAAATGTGGACCAAAATGAAGTCGCTGTTTTTCGGGATCATCAAGGACGGTTAAAAGACGAGCAATATCCCGTAGACAGATATTATTCTAAAAGTTCCAGGCGCGACCGAAGATAACTTAGTGGTGTTTGCTAAAAAAGGCAAATTTAAAACTCTGAGGAATCAATCTTAACACTCATGGGAGAAATTGCTGGACGTATCAGAAGAATTGAAGATATTATATATGGCGATCTCAACATGAGTAAAAATACAATTGTTAATGTGAGAGAACCAAAATCAGACGATGATGTGGCAACTAAAAGATAAGTAGACAGCAAAGCAACAACGCCACTATCAGAACTGAGATCGATGATCGTTTACTATTCGCCGGTGATACAATGACTGGTTCTCTCAATATGGCTAATAATAAAATTACTGGTCTTAGAGAACCAGAATCAAACGACGACGACGACGCAAAAAAGAAATAAGTCGACAATAGCAACCTCCCAATGATGAACTCGTTAATTGCAATCACTGATGGACTGATATCTCTCAGATCTGATTATACTACTCACATAAACGCGTTTGTAAATTTTCGAAGCAAACACAAATAGAACCGTTGAGAATTTTTTTTGTGAAAGCCATCAATTATTGATACTAAACTCTCTGACATAAAAAAATTACTGACAGTGTAGTATATACAGTAGCGTCTGGATCAGCATTATGGTCACCACTCAATAAATCCATCAAACATCGCGCTGAGGTTACCGGCATACACAGGTTCTCAGTACTCGGCGTTACAAAATTTACGATATCTACCACAATTTCACGGCGTTATCCACTAACTGGATCTTCTGGATATATGTTAGTGATGTTGGATCAAAACGAGGAGGAAACATTTGTGATGGAACCCGAAGAAAAAGGCACCCCCGTGTTGTACTATTGGTGTCTTGAATTAATCGCTAAACTATCACCTAATTGTTCCTATTATATAGTAATAGTAATTTACATAATGAATCAAACCCCAATCGATGTTCAACATTTCAGATACGAGCAGGTGTATTCGTGGCATACCCAACTGAAAAATATCATCGACGAGAATACAATAAAACCAACAAAAAAAAATATCGCAAACGTGTCGTTGTTACTGACATAATTGTATATTCTGCATCTGTTCTCATCACTGGAACAGTAACGGTCATCGGCACATTGTCAGCGTCATACGTGATAGCACCAGTGATAGGAATTGGTGTTACAGTTGCAACAGGAATTGCTGGTGTTCTTAATATCATTGCAAAAAAAAAGAAAAAACAAAAAAAAAAATATCCACGTGCGCGGTTGATAAATTACACGAATATACAATAAAGTTGCATACGGCGACGCTAGCGTACTCCAAATTATCTTCGTTGATATCATCAGGTCTCAGCGATGGAATAATATTAGATCAGGGATTCACAGAAATGATTAAGATTTACCATGAGGCAATGACTATGACAGAATCTACGAAAAACGATAATAGACCCCCGGTTTAAATACCGGGATTTAGAATCAGAGTTTAACAAATAATAATGTCATCGCATGAATTACTACAACAGATCGTCGCTAATACAATACCGTTGAAAACCACAATGATATCAGCAAGCTCAACCAATCCTGAGTTCATCGTTAGCTTTCCAACTGGGATTCCAGCGAGGGAAATAGCACTAGCACAATTACGAGTATATTATAGTTGGCCAAATATTAGATCAAAACCATTCGGTGGGTTGCAAGCAAATAATTCACTAGTATTTGCGTATATAAATAAACCTGATGGAACGCCAGACTGGAATCTTGTGAGAATTCCTATGGGCAGTTATCAAATCGAACAGATCAACGATGAATATCAGCGCAGAATCAAATCTATCACAGGAAAAGAATCCAAAATAGCTATCACTGTACACGAACCAACATTATCGGCGGTGATAGAAATATCAACTCCAGATTATGCCGTAGATATATATCAGTCGTCGATTAGGACCGTATTAGGATGGTCAGAAGTTCCACCAACGTCATGGACGTCACCGCCAGAAGTAAAACTAACTGATTTTGTCACTGATAAAAAATATTTTTAAAATTTCGAGAATATCGAGAAAGACAAAGATGGAGACATGATAATTAAAAGGAATTACTTTATTTACTGAAAGTACAGAGTATCCCAGACCATTAATAACTTTTATCCCAATGATTACACTTGTTGATGACAAAGAGACCTTTAGCGAAATAGGTTTCAAAACACTTTCCGACGTGATTAAATCTGAACATTTTCGTATAATTAATGATCTACGAAATTTATTTTTGATGATACACGTTAACAGATTATTGAAACAATGCAATATCTAAACCAAGTTGCATCAGATCTCGATTTTGTCAATCAGGCTCTCGTTAAAGTAATAATTAACAATTATTATTTTGGTGATGATCCCACTGGTTTTCCACAGTTTTATATAGGAAACAACGTAATTACAAAAGCAGATTTACCAACATTAAAATTGCCTGGATTTAACGCCGACGAGCTCACAAAATCCGTCAGTGATATGATCGATGAATACTTTCCCAAGGTCGTCGTTGGTTGGAGAAAAAGAAACCCATCGACAAGCATCATCAGACATAATAACGATCTATACGGTGGAGGCCGTCATATTTCACCGGGTATCGTAAATATCACATCGACGATCGCAGTCAGTCTTATATGTGATGCAGTTGATGGAAGTTATCAGGTAGATCTTGAAACATCCAGTCAGGCGCAGCAGGGATACATTTTATGTACATTTACGCCTCAAGTACCCCCTGGATTTTTGATTGTATTAGAACCCGTTAATCCGGTTTATCTGCGTTGTTATAATCCGCTGTTATCACCGATACATTTCAAACTTACTGACCATTTCGGACGCTTGCTTGATTTAAGGGGAGAATTTGAAATATAAATCTGTATGTAGTTGTTGTTGTTGTAGGGTTTAACGCCATTTTTCAGCACAAGATAGGCTATACATGGCAGACAGTATAATTGGTGGAGGAAGAACCCTGGAAAACCCCGGGAAGAACTATCGACCCACAAGAAGCTACTTGCAGGCTTTCTCACGTACCCACGTTAGCCCAGCCTGAGACTCGAACTCACGCAGACATAGGCGAGATGGCAGTATGTAAGATCGTAAGATCTACGATCATAGATCTTCATCGTAGATCTAAAACGCCAAGATCAGGATTTTGAAAAATCGAAATTCTCACAAACAATTATTTATGTGGTTTTATATATGTACCAACACGTGAGAAATTTTGTATACAACAAAGAGGTACTCGAAATTGCCGTCAGAACACTTCCCCACACAGAAATATTTAGTGTTTTAATATAATTATTGATGAATACGGTGATGAAATTTTTTTGTGAACGCAGGAAGAGTTAAATGAGCTGCAGCTAGAACATATTATTACAGTTGTATGTGATAGAAATCAAATTCTGAATTATGCACATTCTTGCATTAAATTTGATAGCTTAAAACATATTAGAAAAAATATTATAATCTGATTCTGAAAAAATATTATAATCTGATTCTGAAAATAAAAATGAAAAATAAAGACTAATTTCTTATTTACCCATAATTATTAAGATTATCAAACAATTTCATCAAGTTGCCGGGTATATTACCCAAATTAAATCAGATTATTAACCAAATTCGTCAACGATTTTATATTTCAGATTTCAGAATGATTTTATCGTTATTAATATTATTTCAGATCATCAAACAATTTCATCAAATTGACGGGTATATTACCCATAATTTTTCAGATTATAACCAATTGTTTTAGATTCATGGGTATAATACCCATAATTTTTCAGATTATTAGTCAAATTCTTCAGATTGACGGGTATATTACCCAAATTAAATAAGATTTTTAGTCAAATTCATCAGATTGAAGGGTATATTATCCAATTTCATCAGATTTTATATTTCAGATTTCAGAATGATTTTATCGTTATTAACATTTTTCAGATTAATGGTTAATTTCACAGATTTGATGGGTATATTACCCATAATTTTTCAGATTATTAGTCAAATTCATCAGATTGATAGGTATATTATCCAAATTAAATCAGATTATTAGTCAATTTCATTAAACTGACGGGTATATTGCCCATAATTTATCAGATTATCAGTCAAATTCATCAACGATTTTATATTTCAGATTTCAGAATGATTTTATCGTTATTAATATTTTTTCAGATTATCAAACAATTTCATCAAATTGATGGGTATATTGCCCAAATTAAATCAGATTATTAAACAATTTCATCAAATTGACGGGTATATTATCCAAATTAAATCAGATTATAAATCAATTTCATCAACAATTTTATATTTCAGAACTATTTTATCGTTATTAATATTATTTCAGATTAATGATTAATTTCACAGATTTGACCGGTATATTGCCCAATTTAAATCAGATTATCAAACAATTTTATCAAATTGATGGGTATATTACTCGAATTTATTATGATTTCAGAATTATTATTAGATTTATTTATTAATATTCATATTTCAGAATTATTTACATTTTTCAGATTTAAGATTTATTTATTAACATTTTTGATTATTGACCAATTTTATCAAATTTGACTGGTATATTACCTGTAATTATTAAGATTATTAGTCAAATTCTTCAGATTGATGGGTATATTACTCACATTTATTATGATTATTAACCAATTTCATCAAATTGATGGGTATATTACCCGCAATTTTTCTGATTACCAACTAAACTCTTCAGATTGATAGATATATTGCCCGAATAATTTATCATCGTTTTCAGATTATCGACCAAAGATAAAAAATAAATATTATAATCTGATTCTGAATAAATAATAGTATCATAAAATTAAAAAAAAAATATTTTGTTTAATATAGTCAGAAATGAATTATTCCCCTAGTCACCGGTTTCATACTTTCACTTTGTTTAGCTGTTACCAGTGACGTTCTCACTACCTTCACAATCACCACAGTCACTGGTGACAGCGCTTTCATTTTCACTTTTACAATGGATCGTTTCACGATCAGACATAACCTTTCTCAACATTCTTACACGCGCATTCATAATCGTTTTGTTTCGTAATCGTGAGACAACTCTGATCTAATTTCTCAATCGCCTGTGCGAGTTAAACAAGTTGTTCAACTTGTGTATCTTCAACAGTCGCCAAGGACTGTATCATTGACTGTTGGATTAATTTAATGAACCGGTACTCAGCTGGTAATGTATATTTACCTTGGTATCTTTGTTCCTACAGTGATTCAAAATCACAAATAATTTTTTCCAAGTTTATCAGAAATTTGTATACGTTGATCATGTAATATTTGAATTGCAGAAATAATAGCATTAATATTTTCGTAATTCATTATATAATAAATATCTATTTAAAATAAAAGAAAATATTTACACAACACATATTTACAGTATATATAATCTTAATTCTTTGTACAGACACAACCCCATGTGAACCCCTAGATTGCCAAACGACATTCTAGCATGTCCAGAGGGTAATTCGAAATATTTACACAACACATATTTACAGTATATATAATCTTAAAACTATGGACGGAACACCCATGTGAACCCCTAGATTGCCAAACGACATTCTAGCAAGTTTAGAGGGTGATTCGAAGTATATATATATATATATATATATATATATATATATATATATATATATATATATATATATATATATATATATATATATATATATATATATATATATACGTAAGATGTATTTACATATATACACTACGTACAAACGGGACCTTCTCTACGTTCAACAGATTTCTGCACACTCTCCCCCATAATCAACCCCGGGGAGTGCAAAAAAGCACCCACCACGTGGTGACATGGTGAGAAGGTGTACTTGTCTGTTGAAGTTCGAGCAATGCGGAGAACACCAATAAAAAGCGGTCATACTCTATATAAGCTGACCAATACTTGGAAATCCTAAAGTAGCTTACACAACGGGCGTGGCTTATTCGCTGTTTGAATTTTTCTTTTTCGCTGTTTGATTTTTCGTTTTTCTTAATGATTATCCCTGACAAAATCTGAAGGAAGCAAGAAACCTGACAAAGTCAGAAAAACAAGAAAAATGTTGTTTGAAAACACAGAAAAAAAACAGCAAAAAATAATTATTTATAAATATGAGATATTATAAAATACAAAAGAGACTACTAATTAATTACTTTATCGGAGAAAGATTTGCTTGACAGAGTTATCTCCCTTCACAATTCTTGCGGTGTGTAATACTGAAATGCTATTTTTTGTTTATATTTCTTCGAAACGCCAATTTGGTTATATTATTTGCGACAAAGTGTATTGAATGCATGCAAATTTCAAAATATTTGCCAGCTGTATATGTCGATGAAAATATTATTTTTTCGCCTGTCTCTATATTCATATATATAACTGATTTTGGAGACTTATAATTACTGCCAGTATGTCCAAATTTGCAATTTTGACTTAGTAATTTTATTCAAAGAGTTATCAAGTTTTGTGCCGTTGATATGATCAATCACAAGACCTTCTTCGATTAGTCCATGGAAACATTCGTATACGAATTTATAACATAGATACATTTTTCCAGCACGGAATATGAGTATTAACCAGTATTAATAACAGAACCAACTGTTTTATTAGTTAACAGTTCCTAATTACACCATTACGAGATGCCTTATAATTCTTGATGATGGGATGTGTTACAAATTCATTTTCCTCCATTTATATAGTAATATTATTTGTCTAAATAATTATTTTATTACTAGCGTGAAAATCTGGCGAGATAGTCGTCAATGTTTCCTATACCAATGACTTTGTCATTGACGCTGTTGCCGGCATTATTTTTTTTATCATAATGTCGTTTCAGCTCTCTATATTTTTTACCACCGCATTCTGCACACAACAGTGTTTCTCCTCTAATACCAACACCATATCGTAAACACGGTTTTGGTCCTGGACTCCCTCTTCACATGCTTTGCATGAGATATCCACAGAATTCATTTACGCAAGCTTTATTACAAGGAGTTGTAGAGCAAATCATCAACCACTTATAGATATCCTTTGCTTCAATCATTATTTATTATAAACTAAACTTCAATTTAAATATATATTTGCCTTAATTATAACAATGGAGTAATTTACGAGATTATCTGCAATCAAGCCTTCTCAAGCTAGATTCGATCTTGACAGAATGTGCCGCCAGGTTGACGATTCGAACGAGTTAACGTCAACCAACATGATATCGGTTATGCTGAGGGATGAAAATCTAATCAATCGTATCACTGAAGCCAAGGAGGAATTTCGCGACGATGGCGCGATTCATGCGTGGTCAAAATTAAGAATCATGCGCGACACCGAAGGTGTTGTTAATGTTACAATGAATGACAAGCGAGCAGCGACGATTATTAATTATCTCGACAATCAAAGATACTTTTTAGAATAAAATTTATTGTGGGAGACACCGTAGGTGTTGACGACACCTGGATTGTCCGTGACAAACGTGGCCATGTTCGATTACATCACACTGGAGATATTGTAAAGTTAAGTAAAAATTCCAAACCAGGAAGCTGACTGGTATTGACAGACCATATTATGAACGAGCGTATCCTGTGACTGCAGTTGTTTATGCGCTATATCCGCTGAATGATAAGCCTAGCGTTGATGATCTCAAACCGATGAAATTTTCGTCCTTGACTTTGTCAAGATTGAATTGTGTAGCTGAGCGAGGTACAGAACACTTTGCAAACGCGAAACGAGGAAATAGTTTAACGGATATAAGACGTGAAAAAATAAATAAGTTGGCAGAAAGAGTGAACGATACTGAAGCGTCTGTCAAAGACATTGCCGAGCTTGAAAAAATTTAAAATATCCGATAAGGGTTAAAACAATAACAGGCGAGATTTTATACGTATCAAAATATAAATCGAAGGGAACTTCGAGAGATATCATTGATCATAACGCGCACGCGTGGGCGAACGACATAACAATATTTCCACGAAATAGAACTCTTAAAATTTATGACGGTGATATTTTTGATTTTATAAATGAAGTTAGTTAAAGCGATCCTGTATCTGTATGATTGTTTCAAAGTTCCGAATGTGGAAATCATGATCAGTTTGTACGACCTAACGGAGATATTTATCGTACAGAATCCCTATACAAGGAAATGAAAAATCTTGCGTCGAAATATACCGATGATGCTGAACAATTATTCAGTAATTGTTTTACCGTTTCGTCAGTTGCTGCTCACTTTGCTCAGTAGAAAAAGTCATGGTCGCCGGCAAGATCGGAATTTCTTGAAGATGTCCTACACAGTTGTGTTGAATACGGACACGGCGGATTGTGGAAAACTAAATATGATTGTAAGCATGTTATATTAGTTGATATGACTGCATGTTATCCTGGAAGTTTTCTTGGACTGGGAAAGTGTTCTGAATACTTTAAGCGATTTGGACATCCAACACACGAGATGACCAGAGTTGCGATAAATGGACCCTTACCAGATTTTGATCTAACTGGATTTGCATGTATTGAATCGTTTTCGTTCACGGAAAATATCCATCCGATTGTTTATGTTTGGTTTGGTCATCATTTATCAGAAAAAAGTTGGGCTCCAATAGTGCTATTACGATATATGCATGATGCTGAAATTTTAGTATCGTTAACCGTAAATGAAGCAATAATATCGTATCGTCCACAGAAACACGTTTGATTACCAAAACCTGATGACGGAGCTGTCGTTGAGAGATCTATTCTCGACGAAATCTTTGAGCGAACTTGAATATGAAAATAAACTTGCAAAGGATCTCGGCAGAAAAATTATTGGAAAATTCACACAAGGAAGTTCATGTGATCATAAACGACATTGTACAAGATTAATCATCGACGATGCCGAACTCGATTTTATAATTGCTGATACAACCGAGAAAGACACATTTTATTAGCCGGAATAATGCTTACTTGTGAGACGGAACACGACAAGGTACAATTGTGAGCTATATTGATGGTGACTCACCGCAGTTTACTCATTTAAGATCTTCGATGTTAGCATATGTTTCGATAAATTTATTATCGATGACAAACAGATTCCTGATACCGCGGTTAGAGTTGCCACAGCTTCATTTTATATAAATAAAAAAATACGCAGACTTGTTAAAGATTGGTACCGATGCATCATGGGGCGAATGGAGAATAAAATGAGAAAAGATACTTAGTTATTCTGAATCTGCCGACGTTGAAATTAAGGATATATACCACAAGAATAATCCAATGTCACAATTATCATCAGCACCATCGGTATATGATCCTGTGGCCAAACGTAAAACCGTTTATCTCAATGGATGTGGAGGTTCTGGTTAAATAACGCGTGCATAGTTTCTTTAGATGGTGCGGAGACGCATGGACTCCAGAATGAATGGGTGAAAAATATATTCCTAAGATCATTATTTGGGATTAAATGTGCACGGTATCTGTGGAGGTATTAAAAAAAATTCTTGATTGGATGTTGACAAAAAATACTGCTGTGATAATGTGTGGCGCTCTTGGTCAACCCCCGCCTTTTGTTGGATCATCTCCGCATGAATGGCTGAAAACATTTGTAGATTATTATGAGGAAATAAATGATGATTACCGAGCGCTTGATCCAGAATTAAGAGAGCTTAAGAAATTAATCAGACTACAACTAGATAAAGTTCAGTGTGAAATAATGCGTGAGATAATTTCAGAAACTCCTATGAATGATTTTAGGAATATGTGGAGACCAGATGATTTGATAGTTGCAAGCAGAAAGATAGTTCGTGATACACTTCAACAACAATTATTTCTGTTACATAAAGAAAAAAATTCAGATCTACATGTACCATTATGTTATCGCAAAGCAGATACTCGATGGCAAAATATCGACGTTGAAATTCCAGGTTGCGGTGATAAACAAAAGCTCATTCTAAATGATATTGTTTTGGTTCCTGTTGATGGTGTTGAGAGCGCGATAACGATGGACAAAACTCCGTGGACTCTAGGATATGCTATAACGATTCATTCGTCACAAGGATTAACTATTTCGGATACTAATATTTGGATTATTACTGATTGCATCGAATGGTCGAACTTAGTTTATCTGGCAGTGTCTTGAGTCATAAGAATATCTCAGCTGCGGAGGGTTATCATAGACTTCACAGTAAATAATAATCAAATTACTGGCGACACCGATGATGTAGTAAGAAAAAAAATTAGCTAGTTATAAGCAATATGACAAAAAAAAAAGCTCGACTTTGATCTCGATGCTGAATTTATCATGACTGAAACAACGACAGAATAATCATTGTGCGACTTGTAACACAGTAATGTTGTGGCAGTATTCGGAAAATAATCCAAAACAATTCACCGTGGATAGAATTAATAGTAGTCTTGGTCATATACGCAAAAATGTGATGTTGACCTGTATTGAATGTAATCGACGTAGGGATGTTGGTGTCCTGCTTTCACAAAAGTGAAGGCGGTGGTAATTGTGTATCTTCAGGAATTACTTGAAATTGTTCGCGTCAAATCCACGTTGAGGAGCAGTTGAATCTAGTCTTACCACGCTGAAAATTTTATGTGTGGTCACGCTCCAAATAGGATCAGTTGCTCTTTTTTTTCACCACCTTCAAGTTCACCAGGTTCATATAAATATCTTACGGTTACATTACCTAGTACTGGTTGTTTTGAGAAGGAGTCATGTCGTTGTATTGGTATATGTTTTTTGTGATCGCGCTGATGGGTTTCATAGAAGTTGCACGAGTAATTTCATTATTTAGCGAAGCTATCGCACTTGGTAGTCTTGCAACCCATTCACGACATCTTTTGTCTTTCTGAACTTTATTCAGAGATATTTCCTGCGCATACTGATATCCAAATAACCGCTCAGTAAGTGTTCGATTAAATCGTTCAACGATTGCCTGATCACGATGAATTGCGGTATGTCCTCGTCTGATTTTGACGTTATGTTGTTTCATCAGAGATGATACTGCACCAAGAAATTCTTTGCCAGGATCAACATGTAGTATTTGTGGCCACCGTAGACCGCCACGTTGATAAATTCGTTCAAACGCAGATGCAACTTCAGCTGCTGTTTTAGTTGATAACGGCTCTGCTTCTTTATACCTACTTGCAATGTCGACGACAGTTAACGCGTGTTTGTACGCGCGCGATTGATGTCTGCCAGTTTTAATAGTATCATGAGGTAAAAACAAAATGTCTGCCTGATAAACTTCATTGGGAGTGCTGACATCAAAATGTGCGTACTAAATTTTTTTAGGTGGTGGTAGATAAATTTGCCATATTGCCTGTCGTGCTAACCAATCTGTAGCAACAGAACGTGAGAAACCTGCTGCAGCAGCAAGTTTACTAATCGCTGCTCTACCCCTCCAATATCCTCTTGGGCTATAATAAACCGATTCCATTATTGTAATAATAATTGGCCGACTAATTACCGGCCCCTAGTACTAGTTTACCTTTCATCGCAGATTTTACTAGGAAGCAAGCAAGTTTTTCTCTGACAGATTTATTTTTATGGAATTTAACGAGTGAATCAACTTCACATTCGCAATATGTCGTTGTTATAAATCTTTGTTTTTATACTCAACATCATGAACGTGGCATGCTTGATCAATCGCATTTATTGGATACTCTCCAGGTCTTGGTTGATCTCGTTCGTCAAATCGGATATCAAATCGAGTTCCAGGACCACAATAATTATATCCATGAAGATGTTTTTCTCCTAGATACTTAGCCCATGGAGCTCCTTGTAATTTTCCCAGCGAAGCAGCGATATCACCACCTGTCTTCATACGAGACGAAATAAATTTGTATTTTTGTATCACATTTCACACACTTGCCTGTAAGTGCGCGCTTTTTATTTTTTGTTATTATTGTTGTTAATCCACTGGTGGGAGTGGGTGCTCTGCATCGAACACAATATAAATCCATATTATTTATTATATTTTCACAACATGGATATCATTGATTTCTCAGCGACACGAAAGCAAGAGCCAGCCAAGCATCATCCAGTGCTACCAAATTCTATCAGATCAATTAGCATAGGTCCATCTGGGTCTGGTAAGACGCAATTGTTGCTTAATTTCATAATGAGATGGCTCAAGTAGGAAAAATTGTATTTAGTGGCACCATCTGTAGATGATCAGCATTGCTACGATGTACTTAAAGATTTTAATGAAAATGCGAAATTATTGAATGAAGACGGCGACGATATTATCGATTTTATCACCGATATTGATGAAGCCCTATCTGTAGATAACCTCGTTGGATTCATTAATAATCTCGTAGTATATGATGCTGGACAAACAATCAAATCCAGCTGGGATATTTTCTCGAGGCAGGCACAAAAACACTGCTGTTATATATATATATATATATATATATATATATATATATATATATATATATATATATATATATATATATATATATGCATATATATCAAGCGATATACAAATACCTTAAGTGATCAGAGATAACTGTAATCTTTTAGTTGTGTTTAATGGAGTCGATACACATACTCTGCGAAACATTCATCAGACTTGGTGTTTAGGGGACATGAATATGATTAAATTTAAAAAAAAATTCTCGCGCGCAAGCGATTCCTCATGGATTTATCACGATCAATTTACGTGATCCTCGGTTGCGATATCGTATAGGTCTCGATAAAATTTTTGGTTGAGAAAAAGCAACAGGGAGGGTGACGACCTCGAGTGAGTGTCCGGGTAAGTAAACGAACACGCATACAAAACGAGAACACAAACGTCAAAGATAAAGTAACAAAATGAGCTAACCCAATTAGAGAGAGTCTCGGTCTGTTAGAGCCTTCGGTTTGGCGTTATTGACCTTGTATTTTCATTTTCGTAGGAAGCTTTATTTGCAAAAAAGGGCTCTTCTAGAATGTGGTATGTTCACTCTCCCTGCTGCTATTTACTAGTTATGGCAAAATCAAGATTGCCGAGGTGAACTTGCATCGATGATTCTCTGCAAGTGGGAAACTCGCATTATTAGCCTGGACTTAAGAACAAGACCAAGAACGCACTGGGTAGCATACGTGGTAACTCCTCGACTTCTGCTGCATTTTGATGTGTATGTTCTTGCATCGCCACTTGAAGTTATCAATTATTTAATCCGAGACGGTAAAAGACAGATGCTGTTTCATTCGACTCTACCGTTGCAAACTAGGCTGGACGGATCAGAATACGGATATGTTGTTAAAGCACTGCATGCACCCAAGCGTTCATCAACCCTGCAAACTTTTATTAATTTTACATTATCTCTTAGAAAGCAGGCTTAGCAGTATACGAAATGCCTATTTGTAGTATGGACACACAACTACCTGATGACACGGCCCTGATGTGGATTTGACCAGGTTGCTACCTTAGTGGGTTTGATTGAGTTTATGAGCCTTGTTGTTGACGTCGACCCGGGCGAGCATAAGATTTTGAAGGTCAAACTGGAAAATTTACAACATTTAACGTGGACATTCAAGATATTGTTTTAAGGCTACGAGATGCCGTCGCCAAAATCCTTGCCGAAATCAATGCAATAGGGGGAATCAGAGCCTCTGGTATGTCGATTGAGTTGATTAAAGACTACGTCGATATAAACATGGTATCGAAAGTATAAAAAAAATCAGGTGATGACATGATTGGTGACTTTATTATGAATGGAAACAGAATTAAACTGCTGTGAGAGCCAGTCCATCGAGGACGATGATGCTGCGCCAAAGCATTATGTCGATATAAAAATTGGCGTTATCAGTGTCGTGATGGACCATTTTGGAATATACAAAGAGAAGGAACAGTAACCTTTCGAGCATTTGGTGTACCACATGTAAATAGTGATGGCTTCATCCCAGTGATGACTTTAGACTTGCTGCTGATAAATTCGGATATTATTTATTTATCATGCAAGCGTCCAATAACACTTGTGGGTCTCTTAGTGTTCAGTTAGTAGAACAATCGTCGGAAAATCCTGATGCCGAAGTTAAAATATTAAAAACTGGGGATTCTATATTTACGTCCGATCCCAATGATAAGTCATCAAAATCTTTTGGGATTGCAGGCTCGATTAAGATCAGTCAGCAAGAGGAGAGATACATGGGACAAATATTTTGAATGAATTGTTAGTGACCATCTTTGGTGTTTATGTTTAAGATCAGATTTATCTTTACATATAAGTGATGGATTCTCACCACGGCGATGAGGTTGCAGAGTTTGCCGGCGGAGTGTTGGACCGGCTGACATTGGATGCTAATATTGATAGCAATTTCGTTCTACTTGTTGACGAATAACTTTAAGCTGAGGCGTTAACACACCTTCATATACACTAAAATATAATCTTGCTAAGGGTCAAACAGAAGTCAACAACAATTGGGGTCATTCTACTTGCGGAATCTCCACGGCAACAATCCTTGGTCCAAATGTGGCGAGAAGTACGACTATGTTAACTATGATAGGCACACCAATCGGAACGATCATTGGGGTATTATCAGAAGTAAATGGCGTGACTAGCAGCGCTGGTAAAATAATCTCGTCATGGCTGCATTCATACGTGTCTATTCTGAATTTCTCGAGGCGACACAAACGAGTCTCAAGAAATTTCCAAGCTGTATTCGATGGCCACTGAGCATAAAACGATTATCATACCAGAGTTATGCAACGTGTAAACGGAAATGGAAAACAGCTGCGACTCTGAGCACATATATGCAACTGGAGCAACTGAAAATCAAGTAAATGATTGTATGTTTGCCAGTACACATATGATTTCAGGATTTGGAACTATGAAGTAGTATGATGGCAGTTGGGGGGTGGGGGGTGGGGGCTACTGGCTTAGAGTGAAGTCTTCTACTCCACATGACTTTCCTCTTACATGGACGCCTTTTGGTAACTTCCACGGATGTGCGTGAGAGCTTGATGTGATGACAAAGTCATGGTGAGGGATATAAGGTTTTGACCTAGATAAGTAACAAAATACTTATTATTGTACAACTGTTACCATGCGGTGTTACAATGGCAGCTCCAATCTTGTCTCCTCGTTTCGAACTGTCTGTATACAGGGACTTATATCCACGATAGGAGGCACCAATTTCATTAAATTTATTTTCTTCAGGAGCTTTTTAATTCGTACAAATTAAATATTGTATTGGTATGTTTTGATAACCACGATGTTATTTGGAATACAGAATTTTGCAATGTCTGTAACTTAGATTTAGTTGCTTCTGCTCGAGGACTGGTTCTTGATTATTAGGTCTAAAGACGATACCATGCTGGAATAGGTGGATTAAGGACATTTTGGTAATAAATTGAAGAGCTAGTTTTGTTCGTCTGAGATAGCGATGATTTATTTGCCTCAACATAGAGGCTTTCTGACGGAGAGGTTCTAAACGCACCCCAAGTCGTGACCCCTGACTATGTTATCGGATCAAGCATTTGCAGATAAGATTTATTAGCTGCTCTGTATACAATCAACGTGAAAGTTTGGATCCGACAAAAAGCCATATAAACTGGAAGTAATATTTTCAGGTGTGCTCCGAATCTGTGCTTGCCTCAACTCGTATTAAATCATTTGCATTATAAAACTTATCTCTTAGGCATCTAATATGCGGATGAAATTCGTTGCTTTATAACATCTATCTATGCGGTATGCAACATGCGGAAAAAAGTTACTTCACAGTCAAAAATAAGTCCTAAGATGTGGTCTCATTGCACAACAGGAATAAGATAACCATCCGGATATTAGATAGAGTTTGAATCATCATGAATTCTGTGTAATCGGCAAATGTCCATACGAATATTCTTTAGATTTCAAAAAAGCACGAAGGATTTAAAGTAAAATGTCATTAGTTTCAAACGCTGCAGACAAAATGAGCTACACGCACTTGAGCTGTGATGCACGTGTGTGTGTGTGTGTGTGTGAAAATGGCGAAAATACTTTGGAAATAATATGATGAAATAACAAAATGTTTTCGTGATGTTTTTGTTCTTGCTGTTGTTGTTGTGAGCTTAGCGTCATTTTCAGCTTATGGAAGCCAGTATAACTGGTGGAGGAAGAACCCTGGAAAACGTAGGGGAAACCCACGACCAATGAGAAGCTACTGTCAAGCTATCTCACACATCCACATTGGCCGAGCCCGAGACTCGAACCCAAGCCGAGATATTTGGGATGAAGGTGATCGGTAGAAGTGAGCGATTTTCGTGATGAACACATAAAGGTGAATATATATTGAGCTTCTGTCCGATTTCTCGGGATTTTTGGGAAAGCAAACATCGAATAACTGCGTGAACATGAAGCGTCTAGTTTTCAAACAGTATTGTCGATAATAATTAGTTTCTAGTATAAGAATTTGACATACACGGTTTCGCAGGAAAATGGGGTGGGACAGCGGCAGAACTAAATCCGCCCTGTTCATTATTTGGACTGTCATGTCTGTTTCCTGCAAAGATGGCACATTAAACTGCTTCTGTCCGCCCTTCCTTCCTTCTGTACATCATACTTTCGATTCCACAAAATCGAATTTGGTATGCAGCTAGATAATGAGACACTGGCCGAGTTCGAGTGTTAGCAGTCCAAGTTATCGTTTGGCAGAGTTATAGCCCCTGATTGTCTGACCCACCCAATTTGCTTCCGCAGTGCAATTCTTTTCATTATTTATGTATTTCACCAAATTGTTGTATGTAGCTTCATATGGATGAAACCTTATCCGTGTTTAATTGTCGCTATTCTGCATCGTGAGCGAAGCTATATCACAGCTTATCAGACATATACTTTCAATCAGCATAAAAACTGCCACAACCATTTTTTCACTACAACCAAGTTTTATATGCAATTTCCTTGTCGATGAAGTTTTGGCTGACTTTGATTTTCAGCATTCCACATCATCCTCGTTTTACCAGAGTTATCTTCCTTGATTGATAGAGTCTCCCCCATTAATTTCTGCACAACTCCTTAACATCTGGTTGGATTTCAGCCAAATTTGGATGTTTGATGCTGATAGGATCTTGGCTGCAGATGATTTATCAGTATTTTACGTAAATTTTTAACGAACTTATTACTCCTGACTATAGGACCCGTTCACAGTAGTTAATTTTTTAATTGAAGTTTCACTTAATTTGGTATGCAGCTTGATGAGACCTCGCCAAAGTTCAATTCTCTGAGTCATTTACCAGAGTTGTGGCCCCTGATTACTTTCCTTGTATATGAACGACTCCCTTATTGGATTTTAAACAAATTTTATAGGCTTGATAAATAATATGGATTAAACTGATTGTCATTCTTGCTTACGAACATTTCACTGGAAATACAAATTGCTGATAAATAATATATAATAATAATCTTTGTTTACAAAGGTTTACCTTTTGCACCTCCCTTATTTATTTCAGTGTTAAACATATAAGTTACATAATTTGATACTGTAAACAACACGCATAAACATATATATATATATATATATATATATATATATATATAAACCAATATCAAAGACAGGAACCTGACACAATACAAAACACATACAAAGACTTATTGAAAATATTATTTAAATACATGCCTTTATCCTTAATTATATGAAGGAGGAATAAAAAGAGTCATGGGGAACTCGTTGAGATGGACTTGTTGGTGCATAAACTGAATTCTGCCCCTTGATACATTTTATAAACTCAATTTTTTCAATGCGCTCTTTGCTTTATTTATTCCATCACTCAGTCATTTATTTTAAATTCAATAGGGTCATTTATTTAACAATTAATTTCTTTGTTCCTTTGTTATTTACTGGTGTTATGTGTTCATATTTATTCTTATTCTTGTTATTACTGTATCACGACTCTATGGTCTTAAACAAAGTAACAGAAAAGAGTGAAAAACAACAAGCTTCGTGAAATTCAACAAATAATTTATTTCCCAAGAATACAAAGTGAAACTGTAAACAAATCTCACGGTATTGTGAATTAAATCCCAAATAATCCAATAATTTCTAACACAAGTCCTTGTAAATAAAGTTCTGAATAAACTTTAGTGGTATTCCAAATAATTTCCCATCCTAGAACAGGAATTGTATTATAATGAAATGGAATCCATGACCATACCCATCCTAGAACAGGAATTGTGTTATAATGAAATGGAATCCATGACCATACCCATCCTAGAACAGGAATTGTGTTATAATGAAATGGAATCCATGACCATACCCATCCTAGAACAGGAGTTGTGTTATAATGAAATGGAATCCATGACCATACCCATCCTAGAACAGGAATTGTGTTATAATGAAATGGATCCATGACCATACCCATCCTAGAACAGGAATTGTGTTATAATGAAATGGAATCCATGACCATACCCATCCGAGAACAGAAACTGTGTTATAATGAAGGGCATTACAGTGAGTGCTGAAAACAAACAAAAACCTCTTTGGCAATTTAATTTCACTGGCTGGGAGGGAAATTAAATCTCTTACAGTGTTTACAGTATAATCCATTTGAACATGGATTATGCATGGAGAGGAAAGTTTATTATTTCATTCCTTCACTTATCCGGTAATTGATAGAAATTTTCAATAATATTTACATATCTTCAAACTAGAAAGCATGGGCCAATATTTATGATTACTAAAGTTTTTTTTATATTCTTATATATTTTTGTATTCTTAAATATTCAGAGAAAATTGAGATACTGTTGAAAAATTATCTTGAATCTTCAAGCCTGTTAAAAAAAGGAAATTAAAACCTCGTCTTATGATGTTACAACACATTTCCACAGTGCAGCAATTTCCATATAGACTGCACCAACATTTGATGGTACTTATACTGGCCTTTTTAAAAATTAGCAAATGTAATTCTAAAAAATCTATTGCAAGCAAGTCAATTGTGACAATAGTTAGACTGATCATTTACAACAGTTTTGCTGGGAAAGAAAAAAGTATACTGAAATGTAAAACAAAATACATCTGTCATATTGATATATTTCATATCACAAATATAATAAAAAAATTTAAATATATCTGTAATTACTGCTACAGAGTCCACCATTCAATGATTGGGTCTGCAACACTGATTGGTCGAATCATGTCATGGGACATTGGGAAGTTCAGATTCTGTGGAACATCATATCCTCTTCCAGCCTGTCGAAAGGCAACCCGAATCTTGTCCCGGGTGTTAGTCGGGTTTACCCAGTTTGTTTCCGTCGAATCTGAGGGTATATCATGAAAAGCAAATGAGACTTCTGGCTGAAATAAAATATAACAATCTGAACACCCAAATGCGTATCTCGGATGAGTCTCTGGGTAAAATGGTGCAAATGTGGTAATAAAAAAAGTGCACTTGTTGAACTCGAAAACCCATCCTCTCTTTCCAAGGTATGATTTGTCCATGCAGTAAAATTCACCTGGGTCATGGTCCGACAGCACCTGAAGAACTCTTCTGAAGGCAGATGCAAATACCTGTTGAAACAGAGGATAATAAAATTAGAAATAGACTTCTGGATGGAAAAGATTCCAATTTAAATAATACACATTATGAGCACTTTAAGATAAGCATAAATTAGATAATAATTTGCCCTACTAGACATTATTTGGACCACTGGCTGGATCATAAATTAGATAATAATTTGCCCAACTAGACATTATTTGGACCATTGGTTGGATCATAAATTAGATAATAATTTGCCCTACTAGACATTATTTGGACCATTGGTTGGATCATAAATCAGATAGTAATTTGCCCAACAAGACATTATTTGGACCACTGGCTGGATCATAAACTAGATAATATTTTCCCTACCAGACATTGTTTGGACCATTGGTTGGATCATCTAAAAGAATCTTTATATCAATATCTCTGCATGTGCATTTTTTTATATTTATAAATAATTGTGCATTTGTTAAAATTTATAAATAATTTTGCATTGTTAATATTTATAAATAATTCCCTCAGAAGCAACATCTTGGCTTAGTTTTATCGAATTCAATAATGACTTACAGTCAGGTTCAAAGGTGGACATTCTGAGGAAAGACGGATTTTCCCCAGACCTGACCTAAAATTGTGCCATACTAATGGCTTTCAGATTCAGACTGACCTAAAACTGTGCTATACTAATGGCTGTCAAATTCAGACTGACCTAAAACTGTGGCATACTAACGGCTGTCAGATTCAAGCTCACCTACAACTGCTATACTAATGGCTGTCAAATTCAGACTGACCTAAAACTGTGGCATACTAACGGCTGTCAGATTCAAGCTCACCTACAACTGCTATACTAATGGCTGTCAAATTCAGACTGACCTAAAACTGTGGCATACTAACGGCTGTCAGATTCAAGCTCACCTACAACTGCTATACTAATGGCTGTCAAATTCAGACTGACCTAAAACTGTGGCATACTAACGGCTGTCAGATTCAAGCTCACCTACAACTGCTATACTAATGGCTGTCACATCTAAAACAGTGCCGTACTACTGGCTGTCAGATTCAGACTGACTTAAAACAGTGCCATACTAATGGCTTTCAGATTCACTCTGACCTAAAACTGTGCTATACTAATGGCTGTCAAATTCAGACTGACCTAAAACTGTGGCATACTAATGGCTTTCAGATTCACTCTGACCTAAAACTGTGATACACTAATGGCTGTCAGATTCAGACTGACTTAAAACAGTGCCATACTAATGGCTTTCAGATTCACTCTGACCTAAAACTGTGATACACTAATGGCTGTCAGATTCAGACTGACTTAAAACAGTGCCGTACTAATGGCTTTCAGATTCACTCTGACCTAAAACTGTGCTATACTAATGGCTTTCAGATTCACACTGACCTAAAGCTGTGCTATACTAATGGCTGTCAGATTCAAGCTCACCTAATGCTGCCATACTAATGGCTGTCAGATTCAGACTGACCTAAAAGAGTGCCATACTAATGGCTGTCAGATTCAGACTGACCTCAAGCTGTGCCATATAAGTGGCTGTTAGATTCAAGCTCACCTAAAACTGTGCCATACTACTTGCTGTCAGAGTCAAACTGATCTAAATCTGTGCCATACTATTGGCAGTCAGATTCCAAAAAACGGTTTAAAGAAACTGATAAATGCACAAAGCTAAAACTCAAAATGAACATGAAATTTGTCGACTTGTTACAAAAAAAGTCAACTAAAAGAGATAAAAAAATTTCCTGCACTGAATTATGCAAAACATTTCATTCTAAGCATTAATTCCAAACACTGTCTGTGTACTGGTTCTGAAATAAGCACAGACCATGTTTTATGAGGTAGCATTCAATCAATGTTAACAATGCTATCGGTAGGAGATCCAGATATTCTGTACACATTTGAAATGAAAGTACTTAATCACTGTCAGAACACTTACTCAAATAGAAACATATAATCATACACACCCCGAGTCAGACTTGGTCAATAAACCATTTAAATTTGATGCAAGCATGGATCCTGGATAGGGGAAAGGGACTGGAGTGGAGCCAGCACATGCACCTCCTCCCACCCCCAAAATGAGCATGAAACAACCAGAATGTTTTGTACAGTAGAATTTCTTTTTAGTTAAATGAATAAAATTATGCCATGGAAATGCTTTAAACATGGGGGCTTTGCCCTCTGGGCCCCCACTGTTTGTTCCATCCCATAGAATCCTCACCTACTTGTTTACACCACCCTCCCAAAAAGACTTCACTGAACAATATTTTTTGATCTACCCCTGTAATGCAATAAAAAAAGTATGAATCGTGTCTTGATGATTAAGACTCAGTTTGGTGTCACAAGTTTGTTTTGCAGTGTTCACAAAATACCACAGCAACTTTCTAAAAAAAGGAAGTAGTTCTAATCAGGGAGTAAAATACTCAATAAATTTCTTATATAGAGCTGTATCATACAGCTAGAGCTGTACCATGGAGCTTGAGCTGGGCCATACAGCTAGAGCTGTACCATCCAACTAGAGATGTGCCATACAGCTTGAGCTGGGCCATACAGCCATTCCTAAACTTAGGATGAACCTGTTCTTAATTACTGACAAATATTTAGTAAATTTCATCCCAGTTTTAAAAAATCTATCATTGTATTTATTACCATCATGTCATTTCCGAACTTGACTCCCGGAAGCTCAATAAGAAACCCATCAAGTTTTTGTGATTGGCAAAGGATGGTGAATCGAAGAAACATCGGAATCAGTCTGAAAATATAAACAGTAATAACATGTAAAATATGGAAGGCACAGTTAATATGTTTGCTAAATGCAGTGTAATTGATGGATGTCTAATAAAGGACAAATTAAAATGCCTTTTCTGCCAGAGTTATTTCTACCAAATAAATATTTAACTGCAGTCTGACCAATAAATTCTTCTTGACCAAAATACAATTAATGACCAATTAATGACCTAGTGATGACCAATTAATGACCAAGTAATGGCCAACTGGTATCAAATATTAAATATGTCTTGATTATCAAGACTGTAATGCACATTATCATTGCCATAAAGCAACTGAATATTTTATTAAAAGCTTTCAAGAAAAACTATCCCGTTGCTTATTAGAATATCTGAAAGTTATAATTTAATGCAAAGAAAGTATGCCATTTCCAGCTTTTTGCTCTATTTCTTCATTCTTTGATGGGCAGTAAGTTTTTCTAAACAACTGATGATGTAGTTCTACAGTTTAAAAAAATACAGGAGCAGACTTGTTGGATGGGATATCAGATTTCACATGTCATGTATCCTGAGTTTGTTATTATTGTTCAGTGCCAGAGCTTTGCAACTTTGGATAGGTCAAAAGTTTAAAGCAAATATCTTCCCTTGGGTTTTGTTACTGATAATCATTGTTATGAGACAAGATATTTATATCCAAGGGGAGACTGAATTAAACTACAATATTCCTTATTTGGGGAGGTAGAGCTGGGTTTGACAGTACACAGCTTGGCCTTACTCTGATGCATATCTCATAGAAGACTGACAGCTCTTCATGGCCATTTCACTTCCTGTGCTTTAGGATTATGGGTAAATTATAATAAGAGTACCAGGAATAGTATATTATATACCTGTTCCATGTTTAATAGTCACTGAATTATATGACTGAAATATTTTGTGCAAAACCTGTTTTTCTTCTTTCAGTCATAATGACTTTGATCTTTGACCCCAAAATTGATACGCTTCTTCCTTACCCTAGGTGCAAATCAACAACAAAGTCTGACCACATTTGTGATGTACAATTAATGTTACTGTCTTCTTCAGTCAGTCGTCATAACATCTGATCTTTTAACCTCATGATCAACAGGCTTCCTTCCTACCCCAAATGCAATCAATCCTACAAGTAGCAAAGGTCTCACAAGCCTGTCCCCCTCCAGTACCATACAAAGGTCGCACAAGCCTCTACCTTCTTCCAGTACCATAAGAAGGTCTCAAAAGCCTCTCCCCCCCTCCAGTATCATATAAAGGTCTCAAAAGCTTCTGCCCCCCCCTCCAGTACCATACAAAGGTCTCATAAGCCTCTGCCTCTCACTCCAGTACCATACAAAGGTCTCAAAAGCCTCTGCTCCCCCCTCCAGTACCATATAAAGGTCTCAAAAGCCTTTGCCCCCCTTCAGTATCATACAACTGTCTCACAAGCCTCTGCTCCCCTCCAGTACTATACAAAGGTCTCAGAAGCCTCTGCTCCCCTCCAATACCATACAAAGGTCTCACAAGCCTCTGCCCCCCACTAGTACCCCCATAAAAGTCTCACAAGCCTTTGCTCCCCTCCAGTACCATACAAAGATCTCACAAGCCTCTGCTCCCCTCCAGTACCATACAAAGGTATCACAAGCCACTGCTCCCCTCCAGTACCATAAAAAGGTCTCACAGGCCTCTGCACCCCTCCAGTATATATACAAAGGTCTCACAAGCCTCTCTCCTCCAGTACCATGGAAAGATTTCACAAGCCTCTGCCACCCTTCCAGTACCACACAAATGTTTAACAAGCTCTTTCCCTCTCCAGTACCTCTGCTCCCCTCCATTACCAGACAGAGGCCTCAAAAGCCTCTGCCCCCTACTAATACCATACAAATTTCACACAAGCCTCTGCTCCCCACCCCAGTACCACACAAAGGTCTCAAAAGCTGCTGCCCCACTCCAGTACCACAAAGGTGAATAGTGAACTATTTTCAAATTCTATACTGCACTTCATGAACATAGCAAGCAGTGTTATGGTAAAATATAGGAACATCAAGACTGCCATATTTATCCCTAATATGTAGCTGACACTCATAAATTCTAGAATTTGAACATGAATGAAACACATAAAGGTTGCAAAGTTCAACGGTCAAAGTGTAATTCTTCTGACACCATTATATGGAAGCCCATGAAGGTCATTTTTCATTATTTGCTGCATAATCTTATTAAAGATAAATTAAAAGAACAATAATTGCTTTCTTTCTTTCATTTAATCCTGCAAGTTTAAATGTAATTTTTCACTATTTGTTCCTAATTTTGTCAAAAATAATTCAAAAGAACCTTTGTTATTTTGTTTTCTTTCATTTAATCGTTTACATTTAAATGTAAGTTGATTTATTGATATATTCAACAACTTTTCTGTTCCCCATAAGTGGGTACATTTCATATACAACTAATCAACGAGTCATCATGTATATGAAAAAGCAAACTAGGCACAGTTCATGTATTTTCATACACAGTATGAATATTAATGTGATATTTTCATACAAAAAGTATCAATATTATTGTGATATTTTTATGCACAATATCAATATGAAATTGATATTTTCATACACAATATCAATATTAATGTGATATTTTTATATACAAAATTAATATTAAATTGATATTTCATACATAGTATCAATATTAGTCATATTTTCATCCATATCATAAATATTAACCTGGCACTGTCATACACTGCATCAATAAAACATTTATTTATTAAGAAAATCATTATGCATGATCATATGAAGAAGGTGAAAAAGGGTGGCAAAAAGAAATTATCCATGCGTAAACTTGTTGTCTTGAGGTTCTGAGCATTACAATTTAGCACAAGATTCAAATTTCAAGAAAAATAACTCCCCCTATTTTTCCCACTGGCAATCCTTGTTATAAAAAAGAAATGTGTAGGGATAACTAAAATTTCTAAGTACACAATGACTATATTCTGAAAAATTATTTATATACCGGTATTTACAGAGCAAGCAAGTTAGTGTATTCCAATGTACATCTAGTACAGTTTTTCTCAACACACAAATAGTTTCTTTATCAGCTGTCTGCCACAAACAGCACATGGTGTTCCTACTAGTGACAGCTAACATGTCAATCCAAGTACAGAACATGGTGTTCCTACTAATGACAATATATCAATCTAAATACAGTACATGGTGTTCCTACTAGTGACAGCTAACATGTCAATCGAAGTACAGCACATGGTGTTCCTGCTAGTGACAGCTAACATGTCAATCCAAGTACAGCACATGGTGCTCCTACTAGTGACAGCTAACATGTCAATCCGAGTACAGCACATGGTGTTCCTACTAGTGACAGCTAACATGTCAATCCAACCACATGTCAACCAAGCACAGAACATGGTGTTCCTACTAGTGACAGCTAACATGTCAATCCAAGCACAGAACATGGTGTTCCTACTAGTGACAGCTAATGTGTCAATCCAAGTACAGAACATGGTGTTCCTACCAGTGACAGCTAACATGTCAATCCAAGTACAGAACATGGTGTTCCTACTAGTGACAGCAAACGTGTCAATTCAAGTACAGAACATGGTGTTCCTACTAGTGACAGCTAACATGTCAGTCCAAGTACAAAACATGGTGTTCCTATGAGTGACAGCTAACGTGTCAATCCAAGCACAGAACAAGGTGTTCCTACTAGTGACAGTTAATGTGTCAATCCAAGTACAACACATGGTGTTCCTGCTAGTGACAGCAAACACGTCAGTCCGACTCCAAGTACAGCACATGGTGTTCCTACTAGTAATAGCTAACATGTCAATCCAAGTACAGAACATGGTGTTCCTACTAGTGACAGCAAAACATTTCAAAGTACAATTCTTTCTTCATTACAAATCTGTATTTATACATGTAGGATAAATGGTAGATCAATGGCAGGAAATGGAGGATGGTGTACGATCGATATTCGTCTCGCAAATGTTTGAGGTCTGTGATCTTTATTTGTCATTTAGACCTTGAGTAGGCATATCTGATGCAAGATGGTGAATGAAAAGGGGAATTAATTGGCAAATCGAATGGTACCTTCAAATTTATTGGCTGTAACTAGGCTTGGCATGAGATGGGGGGTGGGGTAAAATTTGGAGGGCACTGTAGATGAAAGACATGAAATTGTTTCTGTCTTGCGACAGTGTAGACCAAACAATTTTGTCCTATGCCTTCTCCACTTTCAGTGATACTCCGAAACTCCAGATATGTGAAGGACGGGGGAATCTGTATTTTCATTATTTACCAAAAATAAGACAGTCCTGGAAATGCATGTTGGACAAGCTAATGTTGTGGCCTGTTGCGATTCTTGAATAAGTCATGGTGAATCTAAAGGACCAGTAGAGAACTGTAAGATCAACTTACCTATATATGTTTTCTTCTGTTCATATGAAAAGAGAAATAAAACTTGGAGTTTTTTTTTCATTATCAAACTGTGGTGATATTTAATTTCTAAACAGTGACAACCACAATGAAAAGAAGATATTTACAAGCATTGCCATGGTATTTGTCGCTTTTCACTAACTATCACAATATTAATGTCACAGCAGGCACTTGACATCATATTTATGTAAATATCAAGCCAGATGGGCAAACCTGTTTATCAATCCATCCATATACTAAGTGCTTTATTGTCCTCCATTCCCACATAATGGGTACACACATACAAACACACACACACATATACACACAGGTTCATAACTATAATTAGTTTGTCCTTACATATACATAAACACTGGCACATGTTGTAACTTACTTAATCTGTAAACTATTTATAACTGAAATAGTAATGAAAAACCCTCACCAAGAGAAAGTTGATCTTTCCACGGTGGTGACCCCCAAATTTTGGCTTTTCTTGCAAACAGGCAGTTTGAGTTCTCTTTTATTCTCTCAAATCTATCAAGAGCATCTGTGTTCTCAACATCGTATGTCACAAAGCGAAGAATAACCTCTGTAACCTTGACCTCCTCCTCATCTTTAGATAGCTTAGGGTAAAGATCATTCACAATTTCTTTGGTCTTCATAACTTTTTCCTTGTGATTCATTGTACGATCTCCAAAGGGGAGAAAATATATGGAACCTGAAAAATAGATGTATGTATATACATACAGGATTCTCTGGGACATCGTAATCTGCTTTAAACTATCCATACTTTTAATTTCTACAGAGCAAGTACCAATCATTCGGGTTATCAAAGTTCAAGTGCTTGTAAAGCAATTAGGTGAAGCCACAATAGGTTCAGTCTTAGCAGACAAAGATTCAGACACTTGTTAATCATAACTCATTACTTAATGATCACTGTGATCAAAAGACTAATTACATGCACATGTGTTTTGACACCACCCTATAAATGCATCACTGAGCACTTTTAATCCATCACATTTTAAATCCTTCTGTTCTTTTTGCAACACTTGCATTTTATTGTATACTGTATTTAGAAAAATAATGCATAAATCGCATTAAGTTTAAGAATACTTCTTTAACGAAACGAATAAAAATTAATTAATATTGAAGAAAGTGTTTAGATAGTTTCATTTCATTCAAGATTCTTATCATCCTTTTAACTGATTGTGGTATTCCCGGTTTCCATCATATTTCATTCAACTGAAATGTTGGCCAACGGAACCTGAAAACAATTAACATCATGTCCATCTGCTTGTGTGGGAATATGAATTTATTAGGAAAAATCCATCCAAGTCTGACTAAAACATTATAACTTTAATTTGTAGAAAAGCGCCAAAATGGGCTGCCAAGTGTGAGATATTCCTGAAAATCTGACTTACTGTTCCGATGTTAATCAACATCGGAACAGGCTACACAGCGCTTTTATTTGGGTAGTAAGACCTCAAGTTCAAAGCCCACAACATAAATATCGGAATCGAGGTCTTACATTGTATGTATAATAGATCTGCCAGCAAAAATTCCTCGATTTGTAAATGGACGATATCAGACCTAAAATCGTCCATCAATATTTTCTTTTGGTTTTGTCTGGGGAGGGTAAGAGAGTAGGGACGGGTCTGATCTCATGGACTTGCGTCGTTTTACTAAAGGTAGGCATCAGAACAATTCACAAAGAGTGTGACCAAAATCCAGAGAGTCAATAATGAAGAGCGAATAAACACTTACCTATCAATGCCAGAAAAGATAAGCACGATAACCAGGTAACGTTTATTGACGTGTACAAGAAAATAAGAAGGCAGCTTAACCTGAATATCTTTGTTGTATCCAACAATGCCATACTGTGAGGCAAACTGGTAGTAATGTAAACGGAAGACACAAATATCCTCGACACCACGTGCCGAGATCCTAAATGTAGTGTATATGCTTTTATCTGAGTGAGGAGTGTTACGAGCCTTGTGGTGATTATCATGTTAAAACATCGTCACCAACTTATAACATCTGTGTTAGACTGATTTTAACTTTTAAGTTCTAAGTATAGACTGTAACTTATCGATATATTTTACAGCCTGGAATGGAATGAAATCGGCGCTAGTTTAAATATATTCTTGGTGACTATGTGCATCGCCGGGAAACGACCATGTTCTTCCGGGTATTATAAATTGCCCGAGTTGTGTGTTGCGACATTTATTATATATGAACTGTTATTAATAATAAAGGAAATCAAATAGCAGATATGAATATAGTAAATACATGTTTGAACTGTCTTAACAAAAACAATAATTCATATATACATATAACCGGTGTAAGTGTCCAATTCAGCATAAGAGTTTTAAACCTGAGGTCTCATTGGACAGTTCATCTGGTGAATTTTCATCCGACAATGACCAACTGCAGAAAAATGAGAATAATTTTACACTGAATATACAAATGAAAACAAATTAATGACCTTTGTAGAAAGCATGCATGTGAGATTTTGACTGCGGCAATCAGGTTAATTATACAACTAGTGGCTTTTATACTGAACCAACACTGCCACCAACCCCTCTTTTTTACATTCATTTTTGACAGGAAAGAGCTATTTTGAATATTTTCCTGTGACAAGGCGGCTAAAAGAATCAGTATGTGCCTTATGCATGAATAAAGTTCACTATTACTATAATAAATTAGCATACTTTTCATCACCTCTCAACCATCTCGAGTTTTAGATATTTACCTCTGTAGCAGACACACATAAATATGTACGCCAAGTCAGCTGTTCATTTGCAGCCCAAGTTACACATTTGATCTCCAATGCTAGTCTAACTGTGACAGGCAGTCACCAAACAAGCCAACCCATTTTCAAGCCTAACTCAGAGTAAATCTAAACCACATTACAGATTTAGCTTCGGTGTGAAATTATAAATGCTAGGCTTATCATAATTAGGTTCATGCCTTCTACCTTAAAAATTAGGATATTATTATTAAGAGAGTAATGTATTATTACACAAAGCATGGGCCTAAGGAGAATTACTCAAGACATTATATGATGAGGTTTATTTTATTTTTGATTTTATTAATTAAATGAATATTTGTTCCATGTCGGGATTCGAACCTGGGTCCTCTGCTGCGAGATATGGCAACTATCACCTGCCTGCACGTTCTAGCATAAATACTACCACAGCCATTGAGACATCACCAAAAAATGATTTTTCTTTGACCGCTCATACAGACTCTAGAATGTACAGACACTATCAAAACTTACATATATATTTGTCATGTAACCTTGGCACTGGCTTGGTTAGGTTATTATTATTAAGAGAGTAATGTATTATTACTCAAAGCACGGGCCTAAGGAGAATTACTCAAGACATTATATGATGAGGTTTATTTTATTTTTGATTTTATCAATTAAATGAATATTTGTTCCATGTCGGGATTCGAACCTAGGTCCTCTGCTGCGAGATATGGCAACTATTGCCTGCCTGCACGTTCTAGCATAAATACTACCACGGCCATTGAGACATCACCAAAAAATGATGTTCTTTGACCACTCATACAGACACTAGAACGTATAGACACTCTGAAACTTACATATATATTTGTCATGAAACCTTGGCAATGGCTAGGTTAGGTTATTAAGAGAGTTAGTGTGCTGCTTCATATGGCATATGTTCTCCTAGTTGCATTCATCAACATGCATAGAAACAAAACCAATATACAATGACAAGGAAAAAAAATTGGTATAATATGTATATTTAAGTTATATTGTGTGCTTATCTTTTGACCATGATTGTGATTGAGGGTTGTGGATAGACTTACAATATGTTTACTAAAATTTGAGTTCAAGTCCTAAACTTGTTTGCAAGTTAGTGGAATTTTCCATTACAATTCCAGAAAAGTCTATTGCGTCGTAAGTCAAGTAAACCTCTTACTACTGAGCACCTGCTGACACAGCTGTTAGTACCATTGTTATAAGTCTTTGGTATGACTCGACTGGGGTTGGAACCCACAACCTCCAACATCCAAGGCAGACGCTCTAACCACTAGGCCAAGGGAGAGGTCCAAGTCAAGTAGGGATATATATCTATATCTATATATATATATATATATATATATATATATATATATATATATATATATATATATATATATGAGGCAATGAATCAGTTATCCATTTCTGTTTAAGATTAGTCTTTGAAATCATTTACAGTTGCATTCAGACATAATCTAAGAGGAATTATTTATTCAAATTATTCATTAGAATTACAAAGTGCTTATTGAAGTTTTAGACTAAAACACTACTTTGGGATTATTGAGAGCTTATTCAGATATATTCTGGATTGTATCATTGAGGTACATCAGGACCTTCAAAACTATTGGAATTCATTGGAACATACTATACTGTTGGACATGTGATAGAATATTTATGATTATTTGGGATTTCATTCACAATAAGTGTCTCTTCAATTTGTTCTTTGTAACTTAGAAAAGTAAATTATTACTAAACTTGTTGCTTCGCTTCTTTCTATTACATAATTTAATACCCAGAGTTGTGATAGGTGTTGGAGCTCGTCCAGGATCTCAGTGTCTTTCAAACATTTCAGAGATATTAAAAATTGTCTCTTTAAATTTCAGTTGACTTTGTTTAGAAATTTTCATTGTCCCTTGTAAAGATTTTAATTTCACACATTTGAGATATCTTTAGTGAAACCAGCAAGCATTCACAATGTTATCTAATGTAGTGAACATTGATTCAAGTTCTAAACGGGGAGGGTTAGAATCTATGAAAAAAGACAAGTTGCTTGATTTTGAAAGACATTAAGATCTTTCTGAAGGGAAAACACCTTTGGCAAAACAGGAGATTAAAGACTATTTTTATTCAGCATTTGGTGGGAAAGGAAATTATGGATGATAGTGCTTTGAGTTTGATTAGTGAGTCTGACTCAAGTTTTGGAAGGAATCTAATGGAATTATAGTTTTAAAAACTCCAGTTGGATTTGGAATTAACAAAGCTTCAGCTTCAGAAACAATGATGGCAATGCAAATTCAGAAAGAGGAAAAGAAGAAGCAAATGTAAAGGCAGAGAGAGAGAGAGAGTGTATGTGTGAGAGAGAGAGTGTGAGAGAGAGAGAGAGAGAGAGAGAGAGAGAGAGAGAGATACAAATGCAGAGAATACCCATGCAGAAAGAGAAAAAGGAGTGGCAAATGCTAATGCAGTGAGAGGAAGGGATAAAAAGATGATAGGAAAAGGAAATACACATGCAGATACAATGGAAAGGGAATGCAGAGAGAGAGAAATTCAGTATAGATTCAAAGAATTTGAACTGGCAGGCTGTAGCACCCCAGACCCCTTACGCACAGCTCAGGTTTTGATATTACCAGAAATATTAGGTTAGTACCCTCTTTTTAAAAAACAAAAAAGAAGTAGATAAATACTTCCTTCAGTTTTGGAAAATTGCGGAACAATGTAAATTACCAGGAGAGTACTGGAGTTTGTTATTACAAAGTGTATTTATTAGCAAAGCTTATGAAGTCTGCACTTCACTATCGGTACAAAAAGGTGCTTATTATGATGTGATTAAGGAATGTATCTTGAAGGGTTGTGAGTTGGTACCTAAAGCATATTAACAAGGATTTAGGAATTATAGAAAAGAAACTGGACGAACCTTTGTCAAATTTCCATGGGGAAAAAAACTGTTTGATAGGTGGTGCTCAGTCAAGAAGGTTGATAAAATTATGATAACCTCAGACAGCTCATATTAACTGAAGAGTTGAGGAATTGCATCCATAGAGATATCAAGACCTATCTTGATGAAAAAAAGGTATAAACTTTGGAAAATGCTTCTCGAACAGCTGATTATTATTCTTTGACTCATAAAGTTTCTTTTCTCAATAAGTCTTCCACTCAGCAGTTTTTACTAATAAATCATCTCAATCTGGTAAAATATTTAGAAATTAAACATCTGATAAGAGTGACCAGAAATCCTTATCTCCTAGGTGTATTTATTGTAAAAGAAAAGGCACGTCATTTCTGACTGCTGTGGGTTGAAAACTATGCAGCAGTTTAAAGACAGAGCTATTGCAAATATGCTTTTATTTCAAAGAGGTCAAAGTCACTGTCATGTATTGAAAACAATACATTAGTTGGATCAAATAAACTCCCGTCTGATTCTGTTTTGGGGGCTGAAGGTTCTGTCATTTATTATTGATTTCGCCAAGCCTATCCAAGCCTATCCCAATTAAGGTATTAAGGGACACAGGAGTTTCTCTGAGTCTTTTCTTTTTAGGCACTTTGCTTATGTCCATGAAGTCTTCTCAAAGTGAAAGTGTTCTTATTCAGGAAGTAGATTGCGGCTATGTTAATATTCCTCTCCTTTGTGTCAGTTTGGCATCAGATTTAGTCTCAGGACCCGTGACAGTTGGAGCAGTGACTTATTCACTTATTGAGGGTACTCATTTTTTACAAAGGTTATTATGACCTAGATGGAGATAAGTGGAAACAGAAACAACTTTTCATAGAAATATGTTAGAGGGGTACTTTGAGTTTTTTGGTAGATTTATTAATTATTCAATCAGTTTAGGTGTACCCATTGCACACATTGAGGATGTAAACTGCGGAATGCAAACTGACTGTAGTGACTTTAGTTTAGCCAATCATCTGATTCAGATATATTAAATAATCCGGACAGAAGAAAAGAATGAACTAAAACACCTATTATGTGAATATGAGCACTTGTTTCCTGATGTTCCAACGTGAACAAATAATATCTATCATGACACTGAAATTGTAGATTCAATATCTGTGAAACATCATCCTTACTGTATGAATTCTCTCAAGCAGAAATGTTTGAAAAAAAAAGACATTGAGTATTTACTGGAGAATGATTATGTAGAACCGAGTAAAAGTAACTCTAGTTCACCTTGTGTTCTTCTGCCTAAACCAGACAATAAATTCCGCTTGTGTACTTACTATAGAAAAATTAACAGTGCCACTAAAATGGATTTATTTCCAATGCCAAGAATATATGATTGCATTGACAAAATTTGGATATGCAAAATATATCACCAATTTTGACCTTTTGAAAAGATTCGTGTACTCATTGAAAGAGCAAATTGAAATTTCAGCATATGCAACCCCATATGAACTTTATCTGTATAAAGTGATATCATCTGGTATGAAAAATTCTCTGCCAACATTCCAAAGTTTTACAAACATAATAAGATCTGGTCTAGATAATCGTGTCGCATATCTGACATTGTCATCTTCAACAATACATCAAAATGTCACTTGGAAACCATTCGGAGATGCAAACGTGACATTTCATTTAGGTAAAGTGAGTTTTGCCATGTTTGTATCACATTTTTAGGACATAAAATGGGACGCGGTTAAGTAAGGGATCCAAATTTCGCTGCTCCAACACAAGTATCAATCATGTTTTGATCATTAAAGGCCTAACTTAATAGTGGGCTCATTCTTTCAGCTCCAAATTTCAGCGAATTATTTAAAATGTCTGTTGATGGGAGTGATGTATGGGTTGGTGGAGTAATAAAGTATTGAAGTGTATATTAGTTCAGTTGCTTCCCCGATTACTGTATTGATTGACCACAACCACTTTACTTTCATTATTAAAATGAAAACAACAATCGGAGATTATTGGGATTTACTTTGTTGCTTCAGGAATACAATATTGACATTAGGCACATCATTGAAAGAAAATATTGCGATTGCAGGTGCATTTGCACATGTATAGAAGCACTGTATTGCTTTTTATGTCATTCATAAGACATTTTCTTATGTATTTTAACTTTTATTGCATCATTTAAAATAAAATATTAAAAGAAAGCTTTATTGTATACAACTTTATTTTTTATGAGGGGAGGTGTTATATATATATATATATATATATATATATATATATATAATTTATATTGTGTGCTTGACTTATGTCTGTCAAATTCAACTCTACAATGGCAATTTTAGATTTGTGATGACATTTACTTTTGGCCTATCTAAGGTTTAGGGTACTTCTTCTATCAAGTTCAGATGTACAGTGTTGTGGATATAGTTTTTGCATACCTGACATTTGTCATGCTTATAAGTAGCAATCGAGATGCTTGCTAAAATTTCAGTTCAATGCTTAATTTTATCAGTGAGCTATTGGAATTTTCCATTACAATTCCAGAAAACTCTTTTGCATCGTAGGTCAAATAGGGATTTGTATATATAAGGGCTGAAGAACAAGTTATTGATTCCTCGTTAAGATCAGTCTATGGATAATTTAAAGTTGTGTTCAGGTATAATTTGAATGGAGTTATTTATTTAAATTATTCATTGATCATGGACATTTTGAACTAAAACACTACTTTGGGATTATTGAGAGTTCATTCAAATACATTCTGAATTGTATAGTTGTGGTACATCAGGACAGTGAAGACTTTTGAAATTCATTTGGAACATTCCAGACTTTAGGACCTGTGATAGGAAATTTATTATTATTATTATTATTATTATTATTACTATTATTATTATTATTTAAATCACTACTGTTAGTGTATCTTAAATTTTCACCTTGCAACTTTGAGAAAGAAATTATTTTAAGATAATCGCATATATATATCTTTATATGAATATACTGTATATATATATATATATATATATATATATATATATATATATATATATATATATATATATATATATATATATATATATATTGTTACGAATCTATGCTCTTAAAATAAGTAACAGAAAAGAGTGAAGACAACAAACATTGTAAAATTTAACAAATAATTTATTTCCCTAGAATACAAAGTGAAAAATGAGAAAAAAGAACTTATGGTATTGCGAATTAAATCCAAAAATGATTCAAGAATTAAAGACACAAGGCCTAGTAATAGAAAGTTCTGAATAAAACTCAGTTCAGTACCAAAGAGATCCAAAATTGAAGGCAATGACGTGTCTGTTATTGTATGCGAAGTGCTGATGTGTTAACAGTCTCTTGTTAAGTCACAGAAATATTAATCCAGGTTTGAATTCAGTATAAATTCCAATGAATGCCTTTATCCAAGAATTTTATCAGAGCACTTTTGTATTTCCAGAGAAAATAATCACGTGAATTCAATAATTTGAAGAAAATAAAATTCAGCCCAAACTGGTCACAACATGATACAACTTAATGTGCTAGATGTTAAAGCACGACTAGTAAAATCCTCACAGTCACAAGATAATATAGTCCTCTGCTTGACCTCAATGTCACAATTAGCATTTTCTAAAAACAACCACTCCCTAATAGAAAAAAACCTAGAATGATCTAATGAGCCTTGTTTATTTACATCACAGTAGCCTATAAAATTCATTCATTTGTTTACCTGAATAATAATTCAGTTAATAATCTCATACACATAGAGAATAATGAAACTATTATTAGTTGTTTACATAAATGAAATTAAAAGAAGTTTTAAACAAAATTCAATCAGGTCAAGCAGAAATGAACTCAATTTTGGACAAGGTCAAGTCCAGCAAACAATGTTACATTACAATAACATGAAATTAAAAAAAATTACAACCAACAAACAAACAATTTAAATATACATAACACTTCCCCTCATAACGAAAAGAAATATTTATACAATAAAGCTTTCTTTTTACTATAGGTCAAATATGCATGTGGTAAAAAGGCATAAGATGAAATCTTCTGAATGACGCAAAGTATACATGAAACAATACATTTCTCTACATGCGAAAGAGCATCTGCTATTAAATTGCCTTTTTCCTTGATGTCCCTAATGTCAATATTATATTCCTATGACAACAAACTCCACCTTAATAATCTCTGAGTTTTGTTTCTCATCTTGCCGGTGAGAGTAAGGGGGTTGTGATCACTAAACACAATACTCGGAGAAGGAGCTGAACTAATGTAAACTTCAAAGTATTGTAATGCCAATATCAAAGCCAAACATACCTTCTCAATTGTGGAATAATTTCTCTGGTGCTTATTTAATTTTGTAGAAAAATAGCACACTGGATGATCAATGCCATTTTTATCTTCTTGAATCAATACTGCTCCAACCCCAACATCACTTGCATCAACAGTTTAAATGATTAACTAAAATTTGGACCTGCAAGAATTGGTGCACTCTTAAGTATAGCCTTTAACTTATCAAAAGTCTCCTGACATTTTTCAGTCCAATGAAACTTGGTTTCTTGCTCAATAAATTTGTCATGGGTTCAGCAGTTATGGAAAAATTGGAACAAAATTTCCGATAGTATCCAGCCATACCCAAAAACCTCATCAGTTGCTTTTTACTGATAGGCACAGGGAATTCAGAGATAGCCTTGACCTTAGCATCTATAGATTTAACTTGCCCATGTCCCACGATATGTCCTAGATATGTTACACAAGCACGGCAAAACTCACTTTGGATAAATTAATTGTCAAACTCACATCAGTGAGTTTGTCGAAGAATTTCCAAATCGTCGATAAATGTTCTTTCTAGGTGTCGTTGTAGATGATGACATCATCGATGTAAGCATCACAGTTATCTAGACCAGATATAATCATGTTCATTAAACATTGAAAAATACTTGGCGAACCTTTCATTCTAAACGGAATTACTTTTTTATTGACAATGTCCATCTGGAGTCACGAATGCCGAAATTTCCTTTGCCCTTCCCATCAGTGGAATTTGCCAAAATCCTTTCAGAAGGTCAAATTTGGAGACATACTTTTCATTTCCAATTTTATCAATGCAGTCATCGATTCTAGGTTAAGGAAATGAATCGGTTTTAGTCACACTGTTCACTTTTCTATAATCAGTGCACATGCGGAAAGAATTATCTGGTTTCTGAACAAGTGTAAATGGTGAACCCCAGTTACTTTTACTCGGCTCTATGAAATCATTCTCCAGCAAATACTGAATTTCTTTTCTCAAGCATTCCTGTTTGAGAGGGTTCGTTCTGTACAGGTGTTGTTTTAAAGGTGTGGAATTTACAATTTCAACGTGATGGTAGATTTTCTTTATTCTTGTAGGAACATCTGGAAATAAGTGCTCATATTCAAGTAATAATTGTTTTAGTTCATTCCTTTCTTCTTGTTGCAAATCTGAAAGTTTCTGGTCCAGATTATTCATAATTTCTGAATTCCGAAGATTTGTTACTCCAAATTCAATATAGTCCGATTGCATTACTTCGCTTAAACCCTCACTGAGTGGGACAGGTACAACTAAATTACTAGCATGATTAACCTGGCTATCTCTCTCAATATACTCCTTTAACATATTTATTTGGCAAAGCTGTGTTTCTTTTCGCCTCCCTGGAGTATTTATGATATAATTTAAATCATTTACTTTCATTTCAACTGTGTAAGGACCATAATACTTGGCCTGAAGATGATTTTGTGGTATGGGCAAGAGAGCCAGAACTCTATCACCAGGCTGAAAACTCATTTCCTTTGCATTTTTATCATACCTTAATTTCATTTTTGACTGAGTAGAGTGCAGTTTAGTTCTTGCAAACTCACAAGCCTTTGACAACTTATACTTAAAATTGGAAACATAATCGAGAAGATTGATTGCGGTATCTTCATTAGAAAGAAGTTTCTCTTTTAAGAACTTCAATGGCCCACGCACAGTGTGTCCAAAAACTAGTTCAAAGGGACTGAATCCTACAGATTCTTCAACTGATTCCCTAACAGCAAACAATAGTAAATGAACGCCTTCATCCCAATCTTTACCCATATCAAAACAATATGATTGAATCATATTTTTCAAAGTTTAATGAAATCTTTCTGAAGCCCCTTGGCTGTCATGGTGATAGGCAGAAAACTTGAATTGTTGGTTGCCTAATTTGTACATAACTTGCTGAAAAATTTCACACATACAATTTGACCCTTGGTCAGATTGGACAGACTTGGGAAGGACAAATTGAGTAAAAAGCTTTATCAATGCTTTTACTATTGTTTTAGTTTTAATATTCCTCAAAGGAATTGCCTCTGGGAATCTTGTTGACGCACACATTATAGTCAACAAAAGTATTGGTTACCTGACTTGGTCTTAGGTAAGGGACCGACACAATCTCTGCTAAATGGTTCGTCAAATGCAGGAATAGGTTGCATATGAGCCTTAGGTATCTTCTGATAGGGTTTTTCTACCGTTTGACAAGTATGACAAGATCTGCAGTATTTACAAACATCACTTTTAATTTTTGGCCACTAGAAATGATTTGCGATCTTGTGATAAGTCTTATTAATCCCTAAATGACCAACCAAAGGAGTTTCATTGGCCAGACTAAGAATTTCCTGTCAGTATGCTTTTGGAACTATAATTTGATAGTTCACTGACCACTCGTCACCAGCAGGTACCTAGGGAAGTCTCCATTTCTTCATAAGAATCCCATTTATAATGAAATAAGAAACAGGTACTTCTGTGGCTTCAGTTTCACTAATGGCCTTTGAAACAAACAGGAGATCTCAGGATCTATTTCCTGTTCGACGACTAGTGATTGTCGTTTGTCACCCTGATTAGAATAAGACAATGAGTAGTTAAAAGAGGATCACTGTGATCAATACCTTTTGATTGATCCAAACAAGGAGTGAAAGTGACCCCATCAAAAGCCCGACCAGTACATGTGTCAGCTAAAGGAATACTTTCCTTATCAACATCATTCTCAAGAGCTCTCTTTGCCATAGCTCTAGTAACTGCACAAGCTGGGTATAAATCAGGGAATTCTTTTTCAATAGGATCAACTTTCTGATCCAAACAAGTCTTGTCAGTTACAAGTGGATTAACCACAATCTTATCTCCAGCTAGGTCAATGCCTAATAATAAATGAATGCCCTCAATGAATAAAGAAGACACTCTTCCGACTGTCAAGGGTCCTGAGACTAAGTCTGATGACAAATTAACACAATGAAGAAGAACATTAAAAAAGCCGCACTCTACTCCCTGAATAAGAACACTCATTTGAAGAAGACTTCTCAGAGAAAGGCAAGGTACCTGATAATAAAAGACACTGAGAAGCTCCTGTGTCCATTAAAATTTTAATAGGGATAGGACTGGCCGAATCACCCATGAGTGATATAGAACCCTTCGACATGAATGGTTCGTAATTCTCCATAATAAAATCAGAATTGGGTTTATTAGACCAAACAAATGTGTTGATTTCAATACGTGACCTTGACCTCTTAGAAATAAGAGCATTTGGAATAGGTCTGTCTTGATTCTGATGTTTATTTTTCAACTTGTAACAATCAGAAATAATGTGTCCTTTCTTCTTGCAATAGGTACACGTAGGAAAAGATAAGGATTTCTGATCAATGTTATCAGAACTTGATTTTTCAAAGTTGTGCCAGATTGAGATTTGGAGGGGCTCGTATTAGGCTTAAATGCTTTTTTACTAGAAGACTGCTGAGTGGAAGACTTACTTACAAAAGAAACTTTATGAGCTTAGGAGTACTCGTCAGCAGTACGAGCAGCATTTTTCAAGGTTTCGACCTTATGCTCATCAAGAAAAGTCTTAATATCACTATGGACGCAATTCTTGAACTCTTCAAGTAATACGAGTTGTCTGAGATTTTCGCAATCTTGATCAACTTTCTTGGCTAAGCACCACCTATAAAATCATTACTCTTTTTCTCTTGCAAATTCGACATGAGTTTGTCCAGCTTCCTTTTTATAGTTCCTGAATTTTTGCCGATAAGTCTCAGGGACTAACTCATAACCCTTTAAGATGCAATCCTTAACGAGATCATGGTCAGAACTTTGCTGTACTGATAGGGAAGCATTGATGTCTCGGGCTTTGCCGAAAAGTGCACTCTCTAATAATAGAGTCCAATGCTCCCTTGGCCATTTCGAATTTTCAGCAATGTTTTCAGAATGAGAAAAATATTTGTCTACTTCTTTTTCTCTAAAAGGGGGCACTAACCTAATATTCTTAGTAACATCAAAACATGAATTTGTATGTAAAGCGGGGATGTGCTTTTCACTTGCCAGCTCTAATTCTCTTAATCTAAATTGAAAATCTCTTTCTTCCTTTTCTTTTTACATCTCTCTCTCTCTCTCTCTCTCTCTCTCTCTCTCTCTCTCTCTTTAATTGCAACTGCATTTATTTTTCTTCTTTCTGTAACTGCATTTGTTTCTCTCTCTCTCTCCTCTTTCTCCAACAGCATTTGTTTTTCCTCTTTCTCCAATTGCATTCTCCTCTCTCTTTCCTATTTATCTAATTTCATTTCCTTCTCCTCTTTCTGAAGTTCAAGCTCTCTTAACTCTAATTCCTTCTTGTATTTTAATCTTAATTCCTTCACTTTTATGCTGGAGTCTGATAGAGACTTATTAATCAAAACCAAAGCACTTTTATCCAAAACATTCTTTTCCACCAAATATTGGACCAAAATGTTTTTTATTTCTTGTTTCGTTGAAGAAGCTTTTGCCTCAGAAAGATCATATTTTCTTACAAGCTGAATGAATTCATCTTTTTTCAAACAGTCTAACTGCTCCTGGATAGGATTTGAAATAAAGATCTCCACTTTTGATGACATTGTAAAACGCTTGCTGATTTCACTAAAAATTTCTAAGTCACATAATACTTGGGATTTAAAAAAAGTTCCGAAACTAGGGAAATTTAAATTTCAAAAACAAAGTTTTCTGAGATATTTTAGCAAAATTCGTATCCCGGAGGAGCCCCCACTTTTCTGTTACGAGTCTATGCTCTTAAAATAAGTAACAGAAAAGAGTGAAGACAACAAACTTTGTAAAATTTAACAAATAATTTATTTCCCTACAATTCAAAGTGGAAAAATGGGAAAAAAAGAACTTACGGTATTGCGAATTAAATCCAAAAATAATCCAAGAATTAAAGACACAAAATCCTGAATAAAACTCAATTCAAGTACCGAAGAGATCCAAAATTGAAGGCGATGAAGTGTCTGTTATGGTCTGCGAAGTGCTGATGTGTTAACAGATTTTTTGTTAAATCAAAGAAATATTATTCCAGGTTTGAATTCAGTATAAATTCCAATGAATGCCTTTATCCAAGAATTTTATCAAAGCACTTTTGTATTTCCAGAGAAAATAATCACGTGAATTCAATATTTTGGAGAAAATAAAATTCAGCCCAAACTGGTCACAACATAATACAACTTAAAGTGCTAGATGTTAAAGCACGACTGGTAAAATCTTCTCAGTCACAAGATAATATAGTTCTCTACTTGACCTCAAGGTCACAATTAACATTTTCTAAAAAAAAAACCATTACCTAATGGAAAAAACCTTCTAGAATGATCTAATGAGCCTTGTTTATTTACAACACAATAGCCTATAAAAATTCACTTGGCAATGTCCAAAACGCTGACCCTGATCAACATATTTACTCCTTCTTTGTTTATCTGAAAAATAATTCGGTTAATTAGATCATACACATAGAGAATAATAAAGCTATTATTAGTTTTTTACATAATTTTAAATAAAAACAAAAAAGTCAATCAGGTCAAGCAGAAATGAACTCAATTTTGGACAAGGTCAAGTCCAACAAGCACTTACATTACAACAGCATGTAATGAAATAAAAAATTTAAAACAAACAGTTGAATATATATATATATATATATATATATATATATATATATATATATATATATATATATATATATATATATATATATATATTCTCGCGAGCGTCTGCAGTTGATTCTAGATCAATGATCAATTTCCGCACATTAGTCACTAGTGATGCATGAAAAATAACGATGAAAAGTATTAATAATCCCCGTTTTCTAAATTAATTTAATAAGGTACACATTTTCATCACAATCCTTTCTGCTTTCTGTTCTCCCCTCCCCTCTCATGCATAACGGACAAACTGCACAGAAATTTGGAATGAGAGAGAAAAGGAATTTGGGCTGGATTAAAGCCTTGAAATAGAAACCAAGTAACCTACAAGAATATGGTTCGTCGTAACGATACGTGTGCACTTTCCTTGGGATTTATCTACAGTGTTTGTCAATGATACAATGTTGCAAACCAGTAAATTCCTCGTTTACGTGGTATACATACTGTGATATATTTAGGCCTAATGTTTTTTTTGTTTCTTTTTTTATGTTTTTAGCATACCATAACCATAATGTTCTGAAAAATCGATTATTATTATCTAAATATGAAAATGTCCAAAGGCCTCTCTCTCTCTCTCTCTCTCTCTCTCTCTCTCTCTCTCTCTTTCTTGACAATAGTAGCAAGATACGGGCTAAAATCTATGAATTGACGAACGTAGAGGATTTTATTTTGTGCCATTGCACAATATCTCTGGACTTATGAATGATGGTAAAAGTTAAGTCAAACCGAAAA
>JAECUM010022221.1:0-11997 GCA_016617855.1 Megalonaias nervosa | reverse complement strand
AAAAAAAAAAAAAATATATACATTACAACGAAATGAAGCTTCTGTTACGTTTGTATGATTGCTAAGCGATCATGAGCTGAGACACATTGTATCAACAATAGCGACCTTCATTGTATAGATAACAACGTTTTACCATTAAAAGCTGTTGACCAGATAGCTCATCTTAACAATGTAGGTATTTACTCTTTGGATAAGGGGCTCACGGATCATAAACTATTTGTTTACAAGAAATAGCCGTCTTTTACGGTCGAAAACAGAGGGATAATTACAAGAAATAAGAAGACAGTTTGAACACAAATACAATATAATAGAGTTGGAAAATATTGCAGACATACAAAGTTTGTAATACAGTCTAATCGGCAATGAAACATTATGGACGGCCAGATTGTGCAGATTCATAAACTCCAGGGAGGAACCGAGTTCTGATACTGTGTTCTATTGGGTGTGTTTGAGTCTCACTGGATTACACAGGGCCAGCCTTGGGCCGATTGGACCGATCTGGCCTCGCCCGTTAGTAATAATAAAATTTATAGAGAGAAAGTAATTTTAAAGCGATGGAAGAAAATTTTAAGTTCATTATCATATAAAACTTGTTTAAAAGTTTATTTCAAAAATGCCTTGCTCACAGGGGGGCCCGCCAAAATGATCAAACTCGGGCCCCGCGTTTGTTAAAGCAGTTCTTGGGATTATACAATGATTAAAATTATTTCTATGCTCCATATCATATTAAAGTATACTATTTAATACTTACAATAAGTCCGGACATTGTGATTGATATTAGTAAAATGATTTCATTGTCTATTCTATTAATTTTATCATTTATTTGCAACGTTAGGAATCCATAAGTTATAAGGAAACAGTGCGTATACTTCAGGAGGCACACCCCTATTACGCATTTGTTTGATACTTGAACACGCCATCAGCGCGAAAAGGAGCAAGATTTTCAAGCGGTATATCGACACTGAAACTTGCAGTAATTTATCTTATTTTGAGAAATATAAGATGAACGCAATATCTTCAAGTGACTTATAAACGAGCTGCAATGTTTTGCTGCAAAATGACCTTGAAACAGCATGCAGTTAACAAAAATGTAGTTTTTGAACAAACACGAACTTTGAGAAACCGTTGAAAATGTATGATTTAGGTTTAGGTACACCACAGACCCATACAGCATTTTACATATATATATATATATATATATATATATATATATATATATATATATATATAGAGAGAGAGAGAGAGAGAGAGAGAGAGAGAGAGAGAGAGAGAGAGAGAGAGAGATCAGGTCACACTTTTGTATTCTGCGGTATTTCATAATCAGTAAAACTATGCCACATTTTCTTTTATTTTTCCAGTTAATCCATAAATATACCAAATATATACATCTCGTCCAAATATGCACATACCATGGTAATTATTTTATTATATCGCCAACAAATAGTCACACAAGTTTATTTTAGTAGCTAAATTAAGTGGATTTAAAAAAAATTAATGGAGTTTTTAAAATACTAATCAAATGTCAATTTCAATACACTCTGGAGTATTTTCAACCGGTCTGTGTATAGTCAAGAGTGTCTTTCAAACACTCTAGCGTGACCTGAAAGGAGAGTATATTAATACTGCGTTTAACTCATGACTACATTTTGACTTAATAAAAATATTTAATATATAGCTGCTTTGAATCCGTGCTGAACACCGCAACATTGTCGGCGGTCAACTTGCTCATCTTTTCGATGCTTTTAACGGAGGAAGAACAGAAAAAATGGAGTGTTGTTCTTATTTAAAACAAAAATAAGTCCTCATACCAAGTGTTATGGACATTTTACTGATCTAATTGAGGCAATATTAAATAGTACTGGAAGGGAATTCGTACCCTTACAATGAGATTCTAAAGTTTGTACGCCATCCACTGTGATGACAAATAAGGCGGTACCGAGTACTACCAAAGATGATATTACTAAGTTACCCTAACCAGCGTTTCGATTTAGCTAATTCTATTTGAGCATTCTGAAATGGAATTATTTCTTTATATGCTTCCACTCGAAAGTCCTACTTCTGTTTAAAGAATAAATAATATTGATTTGTTTCCAGGAGCATGTTGACAATGCTCCATTTTGTCGTTCAGAGTTTGTGAAAGGCTTGTTAAAAGTTCAAACACGCATTGAAAGAAAGAAACTGTCTTCGGTGTTTCAGATTATATAACAAGTGTGGACTTGTTCTAATCGTCAAATTTACAAGCTCTAAAAGCTCAGTCTCAGTGGCAATTTTTTGTCATATACTTCTTATATGTACACTTAAAATTCGTGCATGAAAGCTTGGTAAATATTGACCATCTTACATTATGCTACAGGTATACAAGAAAAGGTGCCGATTACTTTACTACAGTTACCTTTACAAGAGAGGCCACATTTGGGATACATGAAAAGTTGAAACTATTGAATCTATGAATTTAATCATATAACACAGGATATGACAGGTGACAGGTTTAGAATAGAAATGAAGAAAAGCGAATAAATACATAGTGGGAGTGGAAAGTGAAGTTTAAAATCCATGGTTCAAAATTTAGGATCCGTGCAGCTTGCGCCCTTGACTACGATCTCACACGTAATTTAGAATACAAGGAATGGACACTTTCTTGAAATTAGGTCAGGATTTTGAAGTGTAGATTTGTAAATAACATTGGACTGGACTGAGAAAAGATGTAACTAACATCTTGAGGTTTCTTTCAGCTCTGATGTTTATAATCTTTTAACAGTCTGTCCTAGTTCCATCTCATTGCTTTACTATTCTTTATTCTTATCATATTATATTGCGTTAAGTAGAGGGGACTTAGGATTAGGTTTTCAACTCCTTTCAAAATGTATTTGTCGTCGTATATTGAACAGATGTTGAATAGATTACATAGTTTCCTGTCAAAGTTCTCTATAATCGTAACGTACTGGATTTTAATTTTGTGCTTGTAAAATGGAGTAAAGTGCCTTTCCCAAGGACACACAACGATAAATCACACAGGCTGGTCCGATGGTAGGATTAGAAACTCGTACCCTTTCGGTCATGAATCGATACGCTAACCATTAAGTCACCCGGCTCGGGTATCGTAATGGAATAAATTCTCTTCATCAGACTTAAAACTAAATACTGAAATACTAATCATAGAAGACGTAATAATAATAATAATAATAATAATAATAATAAAGTAATTGATGGAAAATTCAATTGTTACGACTTTCTTCATTTGTGATGTCAAAAGGGTAAATCCTAAAGACCTTCAGATTGCAGTATGATCTGATGGGAATGACTCTCCCGGTGCATTTCAGTATCCCTACAAAAAGTATCCGATGATCATGCAAAGTGCAATGTAATGACAAATCTCCTATACATTCTATACAGAAGCAGCTCAAGAAGCAACACTTGTAAACTTTTGGATGTAAAAAATAAAACAAGGATTTTACCATGACCCGTGAAATGGAAGCTTTATGTCATCTCACTCATTGTGCGCAGTGGGTAATATATAGCCCAGTCATTTCAACATGGACAGAGGCCCTCAAATATTTTACAAAGTTCTTTGCAAGGTACGGTATCAATAGCTATTGAAAAAGGGGCGGAGTGACAGTGCTGTAGTCAGGCACATTATACACAAATGTCATGAAGTACTACTTCATTCTTTTGTACGACACTTTTACGAGAAATTTAGTCAAGACAAGCCTGGACACATTTATATGTGATGAGACGGGTTTCATTTCAACAGAAAGTGCCGGAAACGAATATATATATATATATATATATATATATATATATATATATATATATATATATATATATATATATATATCTTAAAGAATATTACATATACCAGCGGCTGGAGACGTGTGTATGGCTCAGTTAGGTATCTCAGCCAGTGAATTCTTTGCCATCTGTGTCATACTATTATATGCAAAACTATCATGCTGCTTCTGTCCACGTGGGTTTGAGTTTCTGCTCGGCCAACGTGGACATGGGAGAGAACGTTCCAGTGGATTCCATGGAGTGGGCGGTTCTTCCGGGGTCATTCTGGGTTCTTCTTCCACCAAAACATAATGGCCGCAATATATAACCTATCATCTGATGAAAAATGGCGTTAAACCCACACAAATCAAGTCAAACAGTATCAACGTTTATTTGCGTATTCTAATCTCAAATCTCCTACTGCCTTGGAATTTCCTGTTTGCAAAATTCCGGACACAGCTGGTTTTGCCAGTTAGTGCAGAAGTAAAGTTACATCCCGCACATCTTAATTGTTTACATATAAACACTGTAATGTGTCGAATTTTGAAGAAGTACTGGGTCCTGAAGTTGAATAAATTGTGCATTAAAATTTTATCATAGTCAAGCCAGAAAAGTTTTTGAGAAAGTTCACTTTGATATTTCCCTTGTTTCATCTGTGAAACATAAAAGGGCCTACGTTTAAGCTTCTGTGGAATTGACCCAGTCATCGTAACGGTATATTGGCAGAGAGTACATTAGAACTACGACCGTATCTGCTTGTAAAGGACCTTATGTCGAATAATTGATCTTCAAAGTAAAGCTAATTGCATCATATCCTAGGCTGTCAAAATCTGATGAAAGACATGATTATTCTGGGCAAAATTTAGGAACAGTTGCTTTTGATTGGTAAGTTAAAATTAAGGCGTACACTTTAGAAATAATGGGGAATTTAAGGTAGCGACTTGGTTCAGAATTCTTAGTCCAATTTTGCTTGTGAGAAGTCGAATTTGAGACTCCGGTGGAAAAACCTGAGAATAGAGTTTTCCCTCGTTAACAGAGTAGAGAAGCCAGATAGCTGTCTTGAAAAGAAAATACAGGCTATAATGCTAGGACGCACAATTGTGTAGAAAAGAAACAGCATTAAGGGAACAGCTTTCTGTGTTCCTCCCCGAGAAACCCGATGAGGACAGTCCAAGAGGGAAGTCCGCAAATAGAGAGTTCAAAATAGAAGGGTCAAGAGGAAGAACCAAGCATACACGCTAGACGTGGAATACACAAAGTCAAGAGAGAACGACGCCAGGTGATGCAAGTCAGACGTGGACATTGTACTCTTTTCACCACTCGTTACTATGATGAACGAATCCATAAATTGAACACTGCTATTAAATCCATTAATGTAAATTGGTTGGATTGTAATTGCAATTTTAGCTTATGTATTAAGTAATTAAATTTATTTTTTTATTGTTTAAGGGGGCTCGTATTTGTTTATTTCTTCTCAATAGTCTAGCTTAGTTCTCTGTCAATGTTCTATCTATCTATTCACATGGGCAATAACATCGAGGGAGGTCATCTCCTAGATAACGATCGCCAAATCAATTAGCCGAGGGGCACACACACGCACGTCTCACGTTCCACCTCCCCCCTTTACAAACAAATATTCCAACACAAACAAATAAACACACATTCCAACACAAACAAATAAAAACACATTCCAACACAAACAACGAAACACACATTTCAACACAAACACAACATAACAATTGTGTTATGTGACTCAAATTAATTTATAACCTCTATAAATATGAGACTTTCTGTATGTCTTGGTTGTTTCTTGTAAGGCTTGATATAATTTGTGTTGAAACAACCACAATTTTCACCCGAAAAGCAGATTTCTTAAAGGTTTTCTGTAAAACATGCCAAGTTATTCCCTAATAACACATCATGAAACACAGATAGGAGCCCAACATTAAAATATATGGCTGTGTATGCAGTCAATATGGTTAAAGGATAATTTTGTCCAGGATCATTACTTGCCCACGTTGTATGAAGAATGACATTCTCTGTGTCGGAGCACGAACACGTCTGGATAAAAATATCACCCAACGGTTCTTTTAGGATATTATTTACTATTTGTCTCTGATCTAAGCGACATTTATATCACACTAAAACATCACTAGGATTGTTGTTTCTACATCAGAAAGAGATTTTTCTGGCTATACTTTTTGATCTAATAAGGGATACGCTTATTAAACCTTTCACATCTGCGTATACCATAACTAAACCGCATGTCGTGTTCCACGGCCATATTCAGGTAATCACAACTGTAACTGTAACTTGGTGGTCAATTATGCGTCCAACTTAAAACTTTTCAAATACTGGAGATACTTTAATGAAACTTTACCAAGATACGCATCGCAATGAGGACGTATTAAAAACGAAACCAGGTTCATGGTTCTAAGGTCAAAAGTCTTGGCAAGGGAAATTGAGACATCGTGACTTGTATCCGCCCATCCATTACATTGGCTTAATTGCATAATTTGTGACACTCTGGGAATATTTTCATGAGCTTCCTCAGGTATACAAATACGATTAGACTGTGTTGGGTACCATGGTGAGGTTTTGAGCTCAGGTATACAATATGATTAGAATGTGTTGGGTACCATGGTGGGGTCTCGAGCTCAGGTATATAATACGATTAGACTGTATTGGGTACCATGGTGCGGTATCGAGCTCAGCTATGCAACACGATTCGACTGTGTTGGGTACCATGGTGGGGTCTCAAGCTCAGGTATACAATACGATTAGACTATTTTGGGTACCATGGTGGGATCTCGAGCTCAGAAGACAAGTCATCATAGCGAGAAAATGTGACTTCGTCACCATATTCAGTGTCACGACTCTAACGTCGGAAATACTGGATTTATTTTATTAAAAGTTTGGGCACAGAGGCTGGAAAGGGGGTTAAAATTTTAAAAATCTGGTTCCCAGCACACACGATAAGGTCATTATACTCGAAAGGTGCTTAAGATGTAGAAAGAAACTTGAACCATTTAATTAGCAATTAGCTCTTTGTTGGATTATGGTAGTTAGCAATGGTCGATATTGGATCACTCACTTCTTATTTTAAACTTTTGTATATAATCACTAGAGTATTAAATATCAAATTAAAAACAAAACAAAACAAAACAAAAACCAACAACAAATCCCCAAAACCCAGCTAGAACACTCATAACGTTTTGCATTACTTTCCTTTAGTGGTATACAACATTTCCAAATCACATATACGTTTGTGTATTTCTATTTCCTATAGTGATTCGATGTTTTTATCTGAAAATTATTTTATGAATAAAAAATACTGAACCACTCTTAGTGAAGTACAAATAAATATGATGTCGTCTGCTAAGATTAGTTCGCGTTCCTCGCGATAAACGTCCACAAAATTCTAGAATACTCATCGACCCCTACTTGACTATATTTTAAAACCATAAAGGTATGACTCCTTATGGTAGAATATTTTCAAAAGATGCTATTTTGAACAACTCTTGAATTTTAAAAAAATCTCAACCACAACAGGATAATGTATTGAAATATATCGGATACAATAAACGATGCCAGATACATACCGCCATGATTCTTTGGAAGAAAATGATATTATATTGGCATTAATAAAGGAGTTGAACTGCAAAAAAGGACAAGATATTCGAAGCAAAACTATAGTTTCATTTTCGGATAAATTTGAAGGGAATTGCCAAAAAGACTTTGCATTTGTACTAGCAAAGAAAGTGAACTATTTCAAATTGTTTTCGATGAAAGATTATTGGTCTTCAAAAAGCAATTTAACATCACGAGTTCGAGCGAGGAAAATATACAGGCGTAGAAACAAAATGTTCAGGAACGCTGTATAAAGCTTTACGTTGCTAGAAGGAATCATTTACATTATCCTCTAGTTAGAGTCATCATCGAAACATGGGCAACGATAACAATTGCATTTTTATTTAAACTTCACTTCGTTCACCACTAAACACTTGTCAGCATATTTCATGGGAAATGTTTCCTTCAATATTTTATCTGTACAACACATTAGTTAATTGCTAGGGCTTCAATCTTCTTGTTTGTAAATGTTTGGATTATATTACCATATTGTGTTAGCTCTTCTGATTTATCTTTGTCTGTGCAGACATTAACATTTTCCAATGATAGCAGCAATCTCTAAATTTTGCTAAAAAGGGATATCTGCGAGAAGCTAGTTTAATTTTGATAGGTTGATATCGAACCCTATCTAATTTAGCTTTAATTTACTGATATCATCTTCGAACACTGTCTGATTTAGCTTTAATTTACTGATGTCGTCTTCAAACCCTGTCTGATCTAGCTTTAATTTTTCTGATGACATCTTTGAACCCTGTCTGATTCAGCTTGAATTTACTGATATCATCTTTGAACCCTATCTGATTTAGTTTTAATTTACTGATATCATCTTAGAACCCTATCTGATTCAGCTTGAATTTACTGATATCATCTTTGAACCCTATCTGATTTAACTTTAATTTGCTGATATCATCTTTGAACCTTATCTGATTCAGCTTCAATTTACTGATGTCCTCTTTGAAAATATACTAAGAACTTACTGACGATGCTAAATACGTAAAATCGTCGGAATTATTACATTTCGTTTTAACGAAGTTGGTGCAATTATCGAAAGCATTTTACAATACAAAATTACAAGATTTATTTTTTCAGGTCAAACATCCACAAGAATATGTAATGACAGTTAATCCTAAATTCGCACTTACTCATGCAGTCTATATTTGTGTCACAATTGCGTGTTAGGGTCCACTTGTTATGTGGCCTTTAATTTGTTTATTGTTGTCTAGGAGATGATCGACCACGGTGTTATTGCCCGCATCGAGTGAATAATAACATAAAATATGAAATTAATGGATGTAATAACAGAGATCTGAACAGAGATGTAGAATAGAACATCACGAACACCCTATGTAAAATATATCATTTCGATCAATTACATAAACAAAATGAAACTGAATATGACATTTGAACGATACACTTTCTCATAGAAATAAAATTACCAAATTTATAAGGATTGCAATTAACCATTTTGCTAAAACGATAAAACAAATTTCATTATGAAATCGAGTGAATATCCGAACTCATTTATTCAGCATACCTGCATATCCTGGTTGCTTTTGGTCCTCTCAAAGTCACCGTTGGTGACAGGTCAGAGTCGCCGTGTTCCTTTTCCTTGTCTCTCTATCTATTTAGCCTCTTTCGGGTCATCAACCATAACTTGGTTGTCTGCTCTCCTTTCCCATGGTCTAGTTCACATTTGGAGCTTTCTCCCTTCTAATACTCTCACTCTTTTTTCGTCAGATATCGTCTTATTGTAATTCAACAGAAACTAATGATACTATGGGTCAGTACGCAGCCTGACTGCTTATACACAAAACCCTATTTGCCATAAAATTAATTTCTTTCTTTCCTAGTTGCTGGCCGCATTCCTAAATGGAACCATGACATAACTACACATTTCAGTAATTAGTACTACGCCCTACTGCGGGCTATAAATCACTAACTGGATGATATGTCGGTCGGCAGGCGTTCTAATGCCAAATACCATTAACTCTCGGTTAACAGTACTCACATCTTAATTATGCAAATAAATTAACAAAATTCGCTTCATGTCTTAACTACAATATTTCTGGAACTAAATCCTAAATCCTGTGTGATATTGTAGTCGTTTGTGAAGTATCCCACACGACTTACATTTTGTTTTCAAACTTAAGTTTTTAATTACTATCTCCAATTATTGTACATATCTTAAGCACAAGAGTATTTTCTGCGACATATCTGATTTTAAAATCGATTGGTGATAACTCGATCCCTGTTTTGTAAAATCACTCTTTTATCTCTAAATTTGAAATCTTGTATTTAATCATTATCCGCATAGTATAACCTTCAATGTCCCATTTTGTGCTGCCTACGTGACCTCTCCCCAGGTGGTTCCAGCCATCTTTATTTCTTCCTTAGTGGAACGTTTCACTCTTTTCTTTGGCCTGCCCACTCTCTTCTTGACTTAAGGGTTCGTTCCGCTCTGAGGCTTGACGAGTGATGTTGTCTGCGGGCCTCCTCAGTGTGTGCCCTATCAGACTCCACTTTCTCTGGGCTATCTCAACTGGTGATAGGCTGCTGGTAGGTTAGTTAGTTTTGTGTTGTTTATTGTGTCTGGCTATCTGAATCTGAGTAGATTTCAGAGGCATTTGTTGACATATGACTGCAGGCTGCTTTGCCACAGCTGACGAATGACCCAAGTTTATTCTTTGTAGAACGCATGGTGGACATCCATACAAGAAGTTCAAGGGTGTGAAAGGCATGCCTGTGTTGTATACTTTTTTCTGTTCCTCCATTTACTAATAATAAACTCCCAACATATGTGAATTTTCTGACCTCCTCCAGGTTGTTCCGTCAATTTGATTTGCCTCATGGTGCTTGTTATTATAATACGTCGTTATGTCTACAACTGAAGCATCACGCAAAATAATAACTTTGCAAGCTAGATCTTTAAAAATATGCAAGTATACATTTCTGCTCTAAAAGTTTAAATCTTTTGCCAGTACTAATTGGGTGTTACGTTATTTCAAAGGGTCATCACTGCATCTGTCTGTCATCTTTCATTTCATCAATAAAATTTCAATATCTGCTTCCGCTGTGTTTGAAATCAATTTTTGTAATCGTTTAGAATAGCATATTTTGATAATAACCTTCTCTAAGGAGGCATGAAATATGTGTTTTTAAAATACCGCCAAGTAGTGGAAAGGTGTAGTAGTCTAGATTATAGGATCATAGCCTGGGAGACGACATAGCCTAGGAGAGGACACTGTATTCACTTGTACTTCAATCTGATTGGTCAAAATGAAATTGTTCATAATTTTCAAAAATGATCGGTCCTGAACGGCTGTCGTATTCCTTCACTAGATGTGAATGTGCAAAGGTATAAATAGTCTAGAAATGTTGTCGGATCCCTACTCAAGATTGCTATTTTGTCTTGTCATACTGCTTGTGTATATCGTCGCATGGAGAGTTTTCGGTCTAGAGCTAGGTGTGAGGCTTGTCTTGCTGTCATAATGAGTTTTGGTAGTGTCTCCGCTACTCCATCTATTCACCGGGGGGGGGGGGCACATTTTTAACGTAGCTTTTAACAAGCTTCTTTCGTATCGCTGCGATGTCTGCAGCCATAAAGCATCATGTCCCACCCAGTCACATTATCCTGACACCAGGCGGACCAGTTCTAACACTAACCTCTTAAAGCTGAATGCCAAACGAGGCTGCTGCTAGTACCATTTTAGAAGTCTTTGGTATGACTCGCCCTGGGTTTGAACCCGCGACCTCCCGCATCCGAGGCGACCGCTCTAACCATTTAGGACACCGGAGCGGCAGGATGAATATAGTATTTACTAGTTGTCTTGTTTTGTTTCCATGGGGGTATTTGGGTGTTTTATGATAGGGTTTTTTTAATTTACATTATTTGCTTTCTGAGTTCTTCTTTCGGTTTTTCTGTCTATCCTTCCATCCTCTGTGAATAGAGTTCTGAGGTATTTGAATTCTTTCACTTGCTTTAGCTTCTCGTGGGTCGATGGTTCTTTCCGCGGATTTCCCGGTTTCTTCCTCCACCATCAATACTGGCCGCCATGTATAGCCTATGGTGTGCTGAAAAATGGTGTTAAGCCCCACAACAACAACAACAACAACTTGCTTTAACCTTGTGTTGTTAATGTTTATTTCTTTAAGTGTTATGCTTGTATAAGAAGAACTCAAGATTGTAATACACGCAAGTATAGTCAAAGGCATTGTAGTGTGGGAAAAAGTTAAAATGTTTAAAGCTGAATGTACAGAGTAAGGAAGAATGACAGGTAGTAACACAGTCAGCAGTTACTAGTATTAGGTTTCTATTTAACAAGAAGTTGCGGGTGAGAATTAGGGAAACGTATCAATATCCGGGACAGTTTGTGGGATTCACAAAGGCAATGATAAATCTGGGTAAATGGGTCAGCATCATGACAAATCTGGGTATGTGGGTAATATTCATTTAATGCTGTTTAATGGGTCTGTCCTTCAGTTAGTAAGGGTTAGCCAATCATATTCTGTATGTAAGGGAAGTATGTGTGGGTAGGCGATATAGTACACACACACACTCACACACACACACGTATATATATATATATATATATATATATA
>JAECUM010022220.1:0-34259 GCA_016617855.1 Megalonaias nervosa | reverse complement strand
TTTATTTATAAACAAATATTTTTCGCCCTCCACCGGTCTTTTCCGGAACACAAGAATATATGCGGCCTTTTTATAATTGCTGGCAATTGCTTACTTACACTTACGGTATTTTTAGGCAATTATAAAAAGGTCGCATATATTCCTGTGTTCCGGAAAATAATTCTGAACTTTATTCCGCTAATAAAATAATGAGTAAAAACCAAATCTCACAAACAAAGAAATATTAGAAATAAAAGAAGCTCGAGGCAAGATAAAAGTTGCAGATATTATTAGCATATATAAGATCGGCGTTTCAAAATTATATCGAATTTGGAGTGAATCAGAAGAAACATCTGCTGTTTGTGATAGTTGCAAAATCCTACAAAAAGAACTAGATGAAATGGGTGAAAATAACAAACAATATATATATATATATATATATATATATATATATAAAATATGATCTGCTCGAGGAAAAGTGAAAAAACAAAAATAACAAGTTAGCCGCTCTTGTAAAAGAGCGAGATGCATGAACAAAATATTGCGGCTAAAAAACTTGAACAAGACAATAACAGATATCTTCTAATGTTGAACAGCTATAAAAAAAAACAAAATAATTTTGTACTGGCACAGCTGGAAGAGCTTGAACAAAAACCGATATCAATAAAGAAGACGCCTGACAAGCTATGAAACAAATTTAAAACGCGATTAAATCAGGTAAAGACAAAAAATGATTCACTAAAATCTGATCTCGAAAATTCTTGTGCAGAAAATAATTGACTCAAGATGATTTTTGAGAATTTAAAATGCGAGATACAAGAAAGAAACAGGAGAAGTAAAGTGTTATCTAATTCTGATAAATCAGAACCTATCAAAATAATACAAAAACTTGAAGATGAATTAAATTTCGTTTGTATCGAATATAAAAAGCTTGAACAAAATAATAACAAATTAGTTGAAAAAATAGAAGAACTTGAGGATAAAAAATCTCCGTTGAAAGAAAAGTTGTATGAAATTGAGGATCGGCATCATGCAAAATTTATGAAAAAAAATTGATAAAACACTTGCGATGTCTATCTGATGATGTGGAATCACAACATTGTTTTATATTAATATAAAAATGTGGCGATTCCACATCGGAGATCTTAGAATCAGTAACAAATCATTTTATTTCTTGTTGGTTTTAATGATGTGGAATCACAACATTATTTTATATTGTTATGAAAATGTGGCGATTCAACAAACGCCTTGGAGGTCTTAGAATCAGTAACAAATCATTTTATTTGTTATTGTTTTTAATGATGTGGAATCACAACATTATTTCATAATATTATGAAAATGTGGCGATTCCCCAAACGCCCTGGAGGTATCGAAATTTTCAAGTGATCGTTGTAGCATATTAATACAAAATAAAGAATTTTATTCTGGTGCTACTTTGTTTGGTCAAATTAATTATTTCTTTCTGTGAAATTTTAAATTATTTTATTTTTATTATATTTTTCTGATTGTGTAAATTTTTGATTAATTTTTACTGTTTTTTTTAAATTAATATTTACTGATTTTTTTAATGATTTCCGCTGCTTTTTTTAATAAATTTGCTGTTTTTATTTGAGTAAAGCACGTAATTATTTTAATTTATTCACTTAAAGAAAATAAAAAATCTTGTTTTTGGCTTTTTTCATAAATTGTATCTCGTTTTTTACCGATTTTATGTCAAAATTTCATCATTTTTAAGCTACATTTTATCATTTTTAGGACATATTTGGTATTTTTTATTTTCCTTAAGTTAATCAATTAAAAGAATTACCCAATTTACTCAAACAAAATCAGCAAATTTGATTAAAAACAACGAAAATCAATTAAAGAAAACAGCGAGAAACATCAGAAAAATCATAAAAATTCACAAAATTAACATTTTATCATATTTTGATTATGATTTTTCAGATTGTTTCTTTCTACAGTATATTTCAGATTGATTGCAAATTATTTGATTTTTATTTGATTTTTTTCAAATTATTTCTTCTACAGTATTTCAGATTGTTCACAAATTATTTTATTTTGATTTGATTTTTCAGAATATTTCTTCCTACAGTATTTTAGATTGTTTTTAAAATTATTTTATTTTTCGATAAAATGTTGAGATTCTACAAACAATGATAAAGTGCTTAAAATGGCTAAATAATATTTCATCATTAAAAAATTTATATCTTTCTTGGTCCTCCTCGCCCAACTTTTTCTAATTTTTCATTTTCATTTTTGTTATTTATTTTGCTAAGAACTGATTTTATTTTAATTTCATCTCGTGTCATTGGCTGTTTTAATCGCCGCTCTATTTCTTCGCTTCTTAAACTTAGCACTTCAATTCTGGCGTTAATTTCTTTGAAAATTCGTCATAGATCTTGACTAACGAAAACATTGTTAAATCAGTTGTTTTACTGATGTGTGCTGTGATTGTATTACAAATCCCGTTATATTCTATTTTAAATGTAATTATCGAGCCGATTGGGGGAATATAATATAATCCACCGTTTGGTCCGTTTATCATTGCATCTTTAAAGTAATTACTGTCGTTATTGTTATTGATCAATCTTAGCTAGATCAGATCGTTTAATGAGACAATTTTATTTTTTATTATCACATAAAATTCAACTTTTACTCAAAAATTCATCCACTTTTGGTGGTGACATTTTACGATAAAAGTATTTTGGTGATCGTTTACTGTAATAACCTTGAGTTTTTCTAAAATTGCTTCCACCACAAGCTGCACAAATTTGTGTTTTACCTCGCACGCCAACACCACATTTTAGATATGGTCTTATCCCTATAGTTTTTGTTCTTAGCATATATTTTTTGTGTAGACCACAAAAATTCTCATCATAATTTTTACTACATCGCTCAGTTGAACCTTGCATAAGCCTTTTACAATTGTTTAGTCCTATAGGAAATGGCATTCTCTTGGACAAAATTTAACTTTAAATAAATTTTCTTCTTATTTAAACTAATTTTGTCTAAATTTATATTATATAATGTCAAAGACGAGATCAACACGTCATGAAAATGTTAAAAAGACAATGAGCGAGTCTGAAACAAATCGGTGGAAAAACAACTAAATATCCAAAATCAAATACTGATTTAGATCATTTAAAAAACGAGATTAATCAAGCAAAGATAGACAAACAAAAGAGTCTTTTCATATCTGTGCTGGAAGAAAAAAAACGGCATAGTGGACTAAAAAGAAAACATTATATACGCGAGATGATACTGTGAAAAAGCTCATGGACGACTACAAGTTGATAACGGAAAATGTTGTAAAATATCCTAAAACAAATGTAGAACTTGAAAAGTTTAAAAACGATCTTAAAAATATACGCGAGAAGAAATTAAAACTAATAATAACTAATTCATCTTTCGAAGGTTTTAATAAAACCTATAAAATCGAACTTCACGAGATTTTACAGCCTCTTGACGAAATACTTAAAAACGCTATAAAATATGTTTTAGAAAATGAACCTCGTATAAAAATGATCGTATAAATGCAAGTTTTATTTCGGCACGCCGTTGTTCATGGAAAATTTGCCGATCCTTTACTGAAATTAAAACCTCTTATCGTATTTTCCGATGATAACATTGATTCTCTCATTGATAAGATAATGCAGGAATTTGAAAAACTTGTCGACGAATATACTTCCTCAGGATCAGGTTGGATTTTAGTTAATAAATTGCAGTTGTTGATCCATACTGCCATGTACAATCCAATTCGCGCTGGAAAGTTTGTAGAATTACCGCCTGTCATTAAAAACTCGTAATGCTGTATCAATGTTGTTATTGACGATGATAAATGTGTTATGTGGCAATTGTTAGCCGCCGCTATTTCCAGTTAATAAAGATCCCAATCGAGTCTCAAAGTACAAACAACATATATCAAAATTAAATTTATCTGGAGTAACTTTTCCAATGCTGATATCACAGATCGATATTATTGAACGTAAGAACATAATATTATTAACTGTTGGAATAAATGTATTTAGTGTAGATGACGCTTTTAAGATCTTTCCGTTGCGGATATCACCTTGTGCTAATCCTAGTACGGTCAATTTGTTGTTTTATAAGAAACATTACAGATGGATAAAAAACTTTAACGGATTAGCTGGAAAGCAGTATAACAAACACAATAATAAATGTTTACATGGCTTTTATTATCCCGATATTTTACAAAAGCACTTGAAATACTGCGTTTATGATCAGCAGACAACATTACCTACAATCAAAGATAAAATCTTGAAGTTCAAAAATCATAAAAAGAAGTTTATAATACCTTTTGCAGTTACATATGACTCTGAGTCAATACAGTCGTGTATAATTGATGATATTAGTACAGCTGGATCCCGTTTAACAATTCACTCTCGTATTCACATTCCAGTAGCTGTTGCTTATACAATTACTTGCATTATTGATTCAAATCTGTCATCGCCAGTTAAATTATATCGACGAACAAATGATGATGGCGAAGACGCGGCGATTTGGCTAATAAAACGTTTGTTCAATGAAGCAACAAAAATAAATAACAGATTATCAAAAACAACTCCGATGAATTCAGTGACACCAGAGCAAGAGAATGAATTTATAACAGCGCTGTGCTGCCGTATTTGTAAAGCATCGTTTGAACAAAATTCAAGTGAAAAAGTGCGTGATCACTACCATGTAACAGGCCGTTATCGTGAACCTGCTCAATTGTAATCTAAAATTTCATTCGTTTAAGTTTATACCGTGTATTGCTCATAATTTTCGTGGCTATGACAGCCATTTTATTATCAAAGCGCTTGGTCATCCTGATGTTGTAAATTTGTGTAGAAGTCGCAAAATAAACGGTATTCCAAATAATAAAGAAAAATTTATGTCGTTGACGATTGGTCCTCTTCGTTTTATTGATAGCATGCAGTTTATGGCCAGCTCGTTGGAGGCGTTAGCGGGAAATTGTAAAGAATCTCCGTCATTAACTGAGTATTTCACTGATAAAGTTAATTTAATGAAGAAAAAAGGTATTTTTCCATACGAATATCTAGACAATTTTGAACGACTCAATGAACATCGTTACCAGACAAAGATCAATTGTACTCGTCGTTAAATAATTCTAATATAACTGATGACGAGTACAAACAAGCTCATGATGTTTGGAATAAATTCGACTGTAAGACTCTGGTGATTATTTAGATCTGTATTTGATACAGGATACTCTTTTACTCGACGATATTTTTATGAGCTTTCGCCGCACGAGTATAAACAAATATAAACTAGATCCCTGTTGGTATTTTTCATTGCCAGGATTATCATGGGATGCGTTATTTAAGATCACTAAAGCCGAAGTTGAGTTGGTAACTGACGGTCATATTGATAAGTATTATTTTATTGAGAAAGGTATTCGAGGCGGTATTAGCGTAATCTCAAAGAAATATGCGCTCGCTAACAACAAGTATATGAAAGATTTTAATCAAGATGAGCAATCGTCATTTATTCTTTATCTCGACAAACACAACCTGTACAACTGGGCTATGTCACAGTCGATGCCACATAGTTGTGATTGTTGGGTAACGGTAAACGATTTTCTCATTGACACAAATAATATAACAAAAGATCTTTCTGATGCGAGTTATTAGTATTTTGTTGAAGTACATGTTAATTATCCGTCGTCATTACATGATTTACATAACGATTATCCGTTTCTGCCAGAAAAAATGATTGTACTGGACTCGTTATTGTCAAGTGAACAAATAAATAGCCGGCGTGGAAAACCGTGCTCAGTTGAAAAGCTTGTGCCGAATTTATTAAATAAAAGAAATTATGTTTGTCATTACCGAAATTTAAGACAGGCTGTTGATAATGGTTTAGTTATAAGAAAAATTCATCGCGTTTGGTGTATAAAACAATCGTGATGGGTGGCAGATTATATTAAGTTTAATAATGACTCTCGAACTGTAGCAACATTGGATTTTGAAAAAGATTTCTTCAAGCTTATGAACAACTCTGTGTTTGGCAAGACGATGGAAAATATTCGTAACCGAGTTGGTATTGAAATTGTAAATAGTGTTAAACGTTGCGAAAAGTTAGTTGCATGAGAAAAGTTTGTTTGTCGTATACCGATAAGTGAAAAACTCGACATGGTTGTAAAACGTAAAACAAATTTGGTGTTAGAAAAACCGATATTTGTTGGTGCATCTGTGCGAAATCTCAAAGTGGCTGATGTTTGATTTTCATTACAATTTTACTAAAAACTGTCTGGCCTAATTCAAACTTGCTGTTTACTGACATAGATTCGCAAGTTTATGAGATATTTGCAGATGATGTTTTTCAAGATATTTATAATCATCGCGATGAGTTCGATCTGTCTGATGTTGCTAAAGATAATCAGTTTAATGATCCAACTAACTAAAAAGTAATGGGTTTGATGAAGATGAGTTTTGCTTTAATATTGTAACGGAATTTGTTGGTCTTAGAAGTAAGATATATTCGCTAAAGACAGATTCTGGAACAGAAGCAAAAAAGTTAAAAGGTGTTAAAAAGCCTGTTGTTAAAAATAATGTAACACATGACGATTATCGCGTTGTTTTATTTAATAATGGCAAGCACCTCGCTGAAATGACCACGATAAGATCTTATAATCATGAGATAAGAACAGACAAGGTTATCAAACAAGGAATAACGAATTTTGATGACAAACGTTATGCGTGGATGGTATAAATACGCTAGCGTTAGGACATTATAAATGTAAATAATTAGTTTGATACTTCTTCGATCTTTTCTATGGCATTTTTATAGTAGTTGTAATAAAGGAGGTTGAGCACTATAATATACAAATATTCTGTCTTTGTGTCAAATACGATTTTTAAAGCTTGTAAATAGTTGATAAGTAAAATTTGTCTAAGATATGGAAAAATAAACTATGGTCCCCGATCGTGGCTGTTTTGGGAGTGGGACAAATTTTTTTCTTTGATAGAAGGCTTAAAATGTTGAAAAACAATGTTGTAGGATGGAAACAGATTTTTGGGTACGGAGTTGCGCTCATAACCTTCTTTTTTACCACTACTTAGTGTTGTTAAAAATCAAAGACATAAGCATCAAGATCAGTTTTGGTAAAACAACCAGGAACACCATGGCTAAATTATGCCTACGATAATGCCACTCATTTGTCACATGCATATCTGCTCATCGGTTTAAAACCTACCAATTTCGATTATTTTACATTTCGTTCGGATCTGTCTTACCACTACTATCAAGAATTAGATCCAACCATTTACACATCACCTTCCTCGTCTGTCTAAAATAAGAACAAAAACACCATTCACATCTTTTCTTTGTAATAATATTCAACATGTCTTCGTTTAGGTCTCTTCCTCCTGCCAAAATGAGTCGTGCACTGTATGCTATCAGTAAAAATTTACAATTAAGATCAAATGCACACGTGCGCTTACATTTTCTAGAAGTTATTCTCATAGAAGTTTTAATTTGGTTTAGCTTTGACAGCACGTCAGTTACTAATTGGCATAATTCAAACACTCCAAGAAATAAAACGCTTCTTTAAAAAAACAGAAAGAACATAACATAGCTTTGAGACAACTCTCTGATCCAAAAATCGATAATCAAACGAATAACTGAAACCAGGTGGGTGTGGATCTTTGGGAGTGGTAGAATTCATTCATTTTAAAGATATGATCATGATGCCAAGCTGAAAAGCAAAACCCAAAAGACTGACAAAAATTATTCACACTCTAAGGAAAAGAAGAAACTTAAACAACTCCTTCAAGAAAGAATGGTATTGCCGCTTGAACTGACACGTATTTAAATACATCTTGTTCTATGACCGTACCCCCTTCCTCTTCTTCTCTGTTAATGATGAAGTCGGCTAATCCTGACGTAAGGCCATCGCTAGAGTAAATTCTTCTCATGTGGCGACGTCTTCTTCTACTGCTCTAGAGACTGCTGCTGCAGCTACACTGGTGACGTCTCCTACGATAAAGGTCCAAATGCATGCTATAAAGTGTACTGGATTTACCCAAACAAGAACTGGCACAATTTACTGTGGTGGGAATACCAGTAATACATAAAGTCAAGTTGATAGGACGTAAAGGCAATCGGTGGAAATTAATTCCAATATAAATCGATATTTTGGATAAGATTCACTTCAGTTTTCTTCTTGGACAAAAAGTTCACACCTTCGCTAAATGTCCAAAGAGACCTTCCAGAAAAGGAAACAAGGGTATATCTTCTCATTTAATTAAACATTTGGATGTCTTCTCACTACTTTCCAAACCCAATACTCTTTATCGTGCAGCCAAAACTACAATAAAATAATCTACATCCCTAAAAATAATCGACGTATACTGTACACAACCCATTCGACTAAACTCTTCCAGAAGTCAAATTAGAGTAGCTGAGATTACAGATTTGCTTTTGTCACAGAACAAATGTATGGACGTATACCCTTGTTTTTATAAATTGGAAGAAATGAATGGAGAAGTGTTAACATGAAGGTTTTACTTATATTATTTACAAGTTACCAAAGAAGAACACGACCTGTATTCTGTAAGATACCGAAAACATTCTCGATCGATTACTTATTTGACTTACAAGTTACCAAAGAAGAACATGACCTGTAGGCTGTAAGATACCGAAAACATTCTCGATCGAAGAACACTTATAACAGGATCCAAGAGGTCAAAGTACGTTGGAAAGGATATCTACCTATCTTGGTTTGTAGGTTCACAAGTTAACGGCTATAGAAAGAAGTAGAATTCCCAAACATGAGGTTAACACTGATGCAGCCCCTTCACAGAGTTCACCTCTCCAAGAACTACACTACTAATAACAGCCACCATGGATTTAATGTGGAGAGCGTGTTCGTATCCTGCCAGATATTCGTGACATGTCGTGTAATTAGAACAGCCATTGAAGATAAACAAGTGTGGGCTATTTTATTCAGCAGTTGTTTTGGCTTTCTTCTTCCGAATTCTTCGTTGAAATATACAGACAGTAACAATGGTAGCCACGTCAATGTTGGTCACAACTCTTCTAATCACAGTAATCATCCTTCGACATCGGGTAACTCTTCAGAGATCAGAACCATCGAAGAACAACGAAAAACCATTAAGAGTCATGCAGAGGTCTTTCCCAACACCACGTTTTTTTTTTTTGTTTTTTTTTTCACGGCAAAATTACCCCAGCTCATACAATTAGATCACGAAGTTCATGGCGAAGCAGCTTTCGTAGAAATAATTTATCCAACTCAATTCTGGAATATTGTCGAAGATCAAACCACTTTCTTGAAATAAATACTCAACGAACAAATTCAAGGGCACCTGGACAAAATGACCCTGACTTTTACGAATCCAAAATTGGCAAAAATCCACAGATGAACCTCAACTAAATATCTATACCACGAGAATTCCTTCAGGATATTATTCTCAACAGCTAGTTGGAACAATTTCAAATATGTTTAAGGATCATTTTGGCAAGCAATGACTATACATCACCAAAGTTTGAGATATCTCATCGTCTCAGATTTTATCGACGGCAAATGCTGTCCATCACATTTTCTCTCAGTTTGTTTGCTATTCTGGGTGGAAACACATCTCTCGCTCTTACCAAATACACCATCAGCAACAACAGATTCTACAAGTGTTCTAGCTACTCTAATGATTCGATCGATGGACTGAATTTGATGTTAGTTTACTAGGATGTCATCAAGTAAAACACTGTAGGAAACACCTGCCACGTTGCTGACAGTTATTTCTTTCAAGCTGATTCTGTTGTAGTTTTTTACTATGAAGCAGGAAGCACATATCACGTTCACCCAGTATTTGTAGTTGTTTTTGTTGTAGGGTTTTACGCCATTTTTCAGCACAAGGGAGGCTATACATGGCGGCCATTATAAATGGTGGAGGAAAAACCCTGGAAAATCCTGGAAAGAACCACCGACCAGCGAGAAGCTACTGGCAAGATTTCTCACGTGCCCACATTGGCCGAACCCGAAACTCGAATCCACGCAGACAGAGGCGAGATGGTAGTGATCCGTAACGGTGAGCGCTTTAGACCACTCAGTATTTGTACATCATCATTATTGTCAATCTATTATGACAGTGTCAGTATTAGTTTAAAAGGCTATTTTGGACAAAATATTCTATTCTCGAACGGAAAAGTCACAGTGTAATTACATTTTCGAAAACTATTTTCAACTGAATTGTAACTGAGGGGACAACAGGGAGATGGTGGAGATAAATGTTAAAATATATACGGTAGTACCCATGTTAAAACATACGGTTACTCGAAGATTCGATCGACCAACAAAGCCCGAAAGAAACGTCCATGAAAGTAGGAAAACACGTGCTGATACAGAAGAAAACAAACTCCTTGGTTGCTGCGAAACATTTATACATTCGCTTCATACTCTTGTCGAAGGCATTACTTTCTCTTCAATGCCTCTACAAGGACAGGGCAGAAAGAAACGTTGAGAACTGTTCAAGTCTTACAAGCGCGCCCAGAAAAATAAATCAGAAAAGAATGACTGCAGTAAAAGCCAGGATCATTTTCGTTCAGGTGTCCTTGAATTTGTTTCATGAGCATTTCTATGACGAAAGTGGTTCGATCTTTAACAATATTCCATAACTCGGTCTGATTCCCATGCCACCAATAATGATAACCATACACAAATTCCAGTGGGCAGACTTTCATTTTGGGTCGTTTATCTATCAACTCAGCACTTTTCAAGTTTGGAATCAAGGGACAAACAGAAGTTGACGTGGATCCGAATAACAGTTACTTGTACCTGAAAGTCTAAGTTCTCAAAACGGACAACAGCAATCCAGGGAAGATGCCAGAATGGATTTATACTTGAACAACAAAATGGCTAGCAGCAGCAAGGGAACTTACTCTTACCCATCGTACGTGGAAAATCTCATGACATAAGAAAAAGAAGCCGAGAACTAAGCTGGATATATCAATTGTGTGGAAACGTTAGACCGTTAGACCTCGGGTGCCTTCCACGACACAGCAGATGATTACAGATGATGATGCAGACCATAATGTTGAATCTGACGACAGTCACAGGAAAATCAAACAAGGACATAGTTAAGAAATGATTGACAGTTTACACTTGGATGAAATATAAATGGTACTGGTTAGTGTTAGGACTAGTCGGCCTGGTGTCATGATAATGTAACTGGGTGGGACATTATGCTGTATGTCTTCGGCATGATGCCCCATTGCTAGACGATAAAATGCCACACTGCAGACGTCGTAGCTGCAGTGACTGAAAACTTCTGACTGAAAATCGATATGACTGAAATTTTTTTTAAAGCTACGTTAAAAATCCAACACACACACACACACACACACACACACACACACACACACACACATTATTGTTTACTCGATCCGGGCAATAACATCATAGTCGATCATCTCGGATATAATGATAACCAAAGCACCATAGAGGTGGGGATCATTATTACTCCACGCCCTAACATTCAGTTTGTACTGGGTCTCGTGAATGTGATCGTGTATGCAGAATTTGATAATCAACAGTTTGAGAGAAGTTATCCTAGACGATTAAAAATATGGAACACCAGCCCAATAACACAGATGAGGATGATGCCTTTTACCCAGAACGACAGTCACCGACCACACGTGAACAAGAGAAAGATACAGTTATGATGTCACAGCTGCTTAAATGATTGATCGTAAATTAACGTCGTATTTGGCCTTTCGCTAATGTGCGACAAGCTTAGGCTGGATCAGGTCAAGTGTTGGGGGGGGGGGAGGGGCGTCAAAAATTTCATAAGGGTCCTGACTTTCCTCGAAAGGGCACATAAGTAAAAGTCTATATGTCGGTTTATTCAGAATATGCATAATACCAAATAAACGTGCGCAAGAATAAAACAATGGTCAAATTTCAAGTGACATGTGAATGTACGTTGTATGCACGTTTTCTTTTTAGTCGGGGACACCCCACAAACCAATCCGACCCTGGAAGTTAAAAATGTACCTTTGTGGCCTAGTTGTCCAAGTCAGGCTGTCCCTATCGTCTAAATACGTATTAGCCAACTGTTTTGCCTATTCTATTCCATTTTTTAGAATTTAGTATAAAAAGCGTACTTAATGTTTCCCAAAAGGTACATACGTTATCCTGTATTAATTTAATGATCTTTTATGTTATTTCGCTCGAAATTATCCAGTCGTTAATTGATTAATGATCGCACGACGAATAATTCTGAATTGCGATGATAAAAATATTTGTAATCAATAAAAAGTGAAGAAAATGTTGAGTTTTGTGTTTTACTTTTGTTTTCCGCGTCATTTCGCTAAATCCGTTTCCGTGTATAGCCATTTATTTATTTTGTTACTTCTTCACATCGCAGCTTCAGTTTTAGGGAGAACATAGCAATATCCGGATTTGGTTCTACATTAAAGTCAAAGGTGTAAAACCGAGATCTTGACAGCGAATTTTGAAATCTGTTTTTTTTTTTCTTATATCTTAGAGAGGTAGGACACAGAACCATTTTGTTTAAAAATGCATAACAAATCCTGATGCAAATATAAAAGAAACTACTTCCCAGGTATTTATCAGCGAGTGCATTGGAGGTACAGGGGCTCGTATCGTTGCGTACAATTCACGTAGAAATCATATATACGAGGTATCAGTATTCTGTACAGATCGATACAAGAAGTAAAGAATCAATACAAAACGATACTTTATACATTACTTTAATCTTCAGTAGTCGTGAATAAATATTAATAATCGTTAGTCTTTTTATTTTTTAAACTGAGCATTCATATGATACAGCCGTAGCAGGCACGTGCATTTATTTATATCAGTAAAAAAATAAAATAAAACTTATTAAGACACCCATTCACCGTCTACAAATTAGCAAACACAAAGTGACTAAAGTATTCTCACATCCTCCTGTTGGTTTGTACCAACCATCCTATTTAAAAACAAACAGCATTAAGGGAGCATGTTTAGTAAAACGGTCATCATTTTTGTATGGTCAAGTCTATCTTTTCAAGCAACAGACTTGATGTAGTTCACAGTTTTTGATAATTTCAGTAAATTTTAGAGTAATCTCTTTTACACGTTTATGCAAAAGTTTCTCCTTTTTATTTGTTATTTTGTTTTAAAATATTAAAACTAGATCTTGCAAATATTGGATGCATATAACACAGTTTTTACTGAAATGGAATGTTCTAGAAACCAGAAAAGGAAAGTGATCAGTCTCTTGCCTTGTTTACATCGAAAACGTCGGTTTGGTTTGAAACACCAATAAGTTGATGCCTTGGTGACAGTCAGTTTATAATAAATTGTTATGTCCTTTATACTTTTCGTTTTAATAATCGGTCTGGGGTACAGACAATGGGAGAGTGTGCAAATACTTTTAACTCACATTGTTTGAAATCTGTCACACCCCACCACCACTATGCTGATTATTTTATCCCATTGGTATGCTTAGCCTCTGATAGCATACATCAACATTGAAGACATTACAGATTTGTTTCCCATGTATGATTTATGCATTTTTCTGATCATTTAATAACCTCTTTTTATGCGAAGTGTTGCTGTTGCTTCATATCCTGTCTGTTTGTATCAAATATGAGGGCTGTACTTTTGGTGTGTCAATTGGTGAAATATACTACATTCAGTTCTGATTGGTTTTGATTAGTGGTTATTGTCCAAAGTAAAACATTAACCATCAATGAAATCTAACTGAAGCTTATTCACCTCGTGATACACATGAAGTATACGCATCCAGACTCATTAGAAAAGCAACAGAAATTTCACTCAGAATGATCTGTAAAGGACTTAAATCATGGAACAAGTTTGGAATGTCTCCTTTTACACAGATATAAGTAATCAGGGACCAAATGTGCTGACAGGATTTAAAAAAGGTAGCACAGAATTAGTAAGGGGGCTGATTTCAAATCACATGAGTTATAGTCACCTTGTTAATTTGTAGAAGGGAATTGGGTGTTTTTAATAATTTCCTTTTTTGCTCCCAGAAATGAGTGTCCATTTCTGCATCAGTTGTTTTGTATCCGCAGGAGGTACAGTGTTAAGGGTTAGTCATCTCCACTCCCGTACTTGGACTTCTTCTAGATAAAAGTTTCCTTTTGCCTGAGGAAATTGCATTATTTCTTCTGTTTTGATAATAACAACATAATGCCTTCCAAATTTAAGTGGAGACATGAAATTGGTAATGAAGTGTTTTAAGAACATTCATTCAGTGCAAAATAAAGGAACATGGTGGTCAAGATGAGCCCACCTGATCAAATGGAACAGCCTGAAAAGACTAAAAGGTTAAATAAAAATTACTGATGCCCATTTAGAATGTCTGCAAAACATCAGCCATTTCGACCCCCCCACCTTGTTGCATGGTGTTCTATTTCTATCCCCCCCAGTGTGTGTGTACACTTTGCTTAGTAACCCCGACGCCAACACTGTCAACTTGTTGGTGTTTCAGATCTTAGTAACATGATCATATTTGTATAGATGAGTCTTTGTTTTGAGGCAAGAGATGTGATTGTTCACTATGTTTGATAATCTCAATAATTCCTTAGGGTTGCAGCTTTTTGAACAAATGTGTACAAAAGTCTTTGAGGAAGTACAACATCAGCTCAAACCTGGTGCAGGTTGTTGAGCACCTCTATGACAAAGCCACCAGTGCTGTCCTCATCAATGGCAGCAGAGGAGATTGGTTTCGAACAACAGTTGGAGTCAGACAGGGATGTATACTGTCACCTACACTCTTCAACATTTTCCTGGAAAGGATCATGGAGGATGCCTTGCATGACCACAAGGGCACTGTCAGCATCGGAGGAAGAACAATCACAGACCTTCGCTTTACAGATGATATTGATGGTTTAGCAGGAGATGAAAAAGAACTGGCTGACTTGGTTGAACGCCTCGACACAACCTCCACAGCATACAGTATGGAGATTAGCGCTGAAAAAACCAAACTGATGACAAGCAACACCAATGGCATCAGTGCAGAAATAAAGGTCAGTGGACAGAAGCTGGAAAGAGTCACAAGCTTTAAGTACTTGGGATCAATTATCACAGACAAGGGCTTCAAACCAGAACTGCTTTGCAGGATTGCCCAGACAACAGCAACAATAAACGGTTGAGACCAATATGGAAAGATACCAACATTGCTTTTGGTTCCAAAATAAGGCTGATGCGCCCAGTTGTCATATCTATCTTTCTGTATGCTTGTGAAACATGGACGCTCACATCAGATCTACCAAGAAGGGTTCAAAGCTTTGAAATGAAATGCTACCGCAAAATCTTGGGCATATCATACATTGACCATGTAACCAACGAAGAAGTCCACAACAGGATCCAATGAGCTATTGGATCCTATGAAGACCTCTTGACCACTGTAAGAAAGCGCAAACTGAAGTGGTACGGTCATGTCTTAAGATCATGTGGACTGGCAAAAACAATCATGCAAGGCACAGTGCGAGGGTGCAGAAGAAGAGGCAGACAGAAAAAGAGGTGGGAAGACAACATTAAGGAATTGACAGGCATGGGATTTGGAGATTCCCAAAGGGCAGTAGAGAACAGGGAAAGATGGAGAGAATTGGTTGTAAAGTGAACTGTGGTGCCCCAACAACCTCTTGGGTTAAGGGATTGATGATGATGATGATGATATACAAGAGTTCCTCCTTTTACTTGTTCAATTTTTTTTAAAAATAGAAATATTAAAACTAGTCATTGCAAATATTGGATGCAGACAATACAGTTTTCACTGCAGTGGACTGTTAGGAAAACCAGAAATGGACACATGGGCTTGTATTGTTGCTTACGGTTTACCTATCATTTATACATATACTGTTTAAAAAAAGCTTCAAGGGAGGACACTTATCTCCCTTCTTGCATGACTTATTAAGAATCAGTGCTTATATTTCAAGCTACATTTCATGTAGTGTAACAGATTTGGTACTGATGTTTAGCTCAAGCATTTGACTATGTATACCTATCCAAAGTTTGGTTTGCTCTCTTACCTTTAAGGAATACCAGACCATTTTCTCATGCTACTGCTCAACATGGCCATAATCATGCCTGCTATATATAACAGCAATGCTCTGAATGGAAGACTGCCCTCTCATTAGCCAACTGAAAACAACGTACTGCATCTGTAGATGCTTCTGAATCACTTGCAGATGATATTCTGCCCATTTTACCTGGATGATGGGCAACCTGGCAGTTTCTCCTATATGTGACCAGCAAATTGACCATTTTGAAAAAGCCACACTGAAGCAAAATCAGTTGATAAATTACAAGTATAGATACTAACAGAAAGTCTTATTTGTTTTGTTTATCATGTATGTATGTTTTGTAATGGTATCTTGAGATTCAATGAATTTATTTAAAATATCAAATACCATATTAAGTCGATGGTAAATCTGCTAGCATACCACAAATATGGCTGCTGATGACATCATTCAGGAACTATCTATTTATAATTTATTTCCTTGATGCTGTTTGTTTGTAAAGTTAATGGTGGTGGGGTTTACAAACCAATTTGGAACGTGTGCGAATACAGTAGTTTCTTTGTTGTTGGCTAAGGCAAATAGGTTTTACTTGTAGTAGCTACAATATAATTTGTGTTATTAGGTGTGTACATACTATTTGGTCTTACTCCCTCCCATATACACACAAACTTCAAACCCACCTCCCACCCTCCATGCTTTCATACTAAATGGCTGGCCCCTAACATGTAGTCTATTTGTCAAAAGATGAGACTAGCATATGAATCAATGATAAGCATATGTCTGTCTGTAATCTGCATACTAGAAATACAACCAGTGTGTCAATACATATAAAACAGCACCACCCTACTACTGAGAGACCTTCTAAAGATGACAAGACCATCAGGTTGATATGTGTATTGATAATGTAGCATTTTTGAAGGCTGTATATCATGAATTGCATTGATATGCAGCAGAGGCGTATCAGGAGGACTTCATTCCCTTCTTGCGTAACCTATTTAAGAAGCAACACATATTTAAAGCCACACTTCATGTAGCATAATAGGTTTGGAACATGTACCTATGTTTAGCTCAAGCATTCTACTTTGTATACCTGCACAAAGTTTTACTTACTATCATATCTCTAGGAAATGCTAATCCTCTCAGTGACCAGCTGAAAATTATGTACTGCACCTGTTTATAATTTATCCTGGGAAATTTAAATTTAAATTGCTGGATTGTCATGAGGAAGCAGATGAAAAAAATGACAGAATCACGCATTGTTTCATGGTAAGAATGGTAAATATATGATGAAACATCTTTTTTTGTAATGTATTATATCATATACTATATATATATATATATATATATATATATATATATATATATATATATATATATATATATCAATCATAGTATTATATAGTACATGTATGATTTGTAGGTAAATTGTAAGCAACGATACAAGCCCCAGTGATTGGAGCTTGCAACTGCTGATTACTGATCATAGACATCAGAGGTGCTCAACTCAAACATTTGCTAGTCCTACAGTGTAAGACACCCACCCTAATATTTATGTTATTTGTGTGTATCAGGGTGGATAACTTATATTGTTGGACTGAAATGTTTACATGGGCCACAGTCAACTTTGACTTTAACTTAGCAAGACACACTGCGAAACAGAAACTTTTGTGTCTAGAATAAAAGCATAAATACATATGTAAAAACTTGTGAAACTGCAGTCATGATTGACTCTTATATTTCATATGCACTGTGTTGGTGGAGAAGAAAAATATTTGAGTAATGCAGATAATTAAAAAAAAACAGAAGTCATGGAATGCAGGACTGATCAAATTTTATTTTCTCACCCATTCTTCCAGGACAAGTAGTTTCTGAATATTCACTTGCCCCAGACCAACAGTTGTTCATTGCTTGTTTTTTTTCTGACATGACTGGTAGTGGAGAACAACCATGTGAAGACATAATTCATGCCAGAGTGTCAGATTTGTTATGCAGGGGCATTATCAGACTGTTTGCTATTAATTAATAAATTTATGTCAAATGACCTTTGTATGCAGATGATAAGTAAACACCTTCTTTTTTTGAGTATTAGTGTGTATTCATTATCCATTTACCTTGCATTTAAATTGGTGACGATTGCATGGAAAACAGCAATAACTAATGGCAAGAGTAATGATGAATGCATAGGTATTTTGCTTTGACAGGGATTGATACTTAAAAATGGATTTAAAGCTGTGGATCACTTGAAGAGAGATAGTATTTACTATCTTGATAAAAAGGTCAATCAAAATAAAATTAGAACATAGTGGTGAGTGTCCTTATAATTCATTTACATAACAAAGCTGACACTTCGGTGACAATAATATCATGTAGTTGTTCTCCACCACCAGTCATGTCAAAAACTTAAAAAAGGCAGAGAACAACTTGCTGATGTACACTTTCTGCACCTACCTTTTCACTACTTCCAAACTTTCAATAACATGCCATAAATTGAGATATGAACAAAAGAATTAACATTCAAAATATTTGACTCTTCAAAGGACTTAATTTTCCAGTTTTTCGCTGCTGAAGTATCATAGATACACTACTTCTTGCTCTGATACTGGTAACATCAGTACTTCCATCATCAAGAATGGAACTGGAAAGGAATTTACTTTAACTGGACTTTCCGTAAGTTCTCTCATGACTGGATAACATAGCTGAGCATGTCAGTTTTTGTAATTAATATAAAGCTCCATACGTTTGTTCTCCTGGGGTACAGGAATTCCATTGACAAATACACTGGTTGAATTTCAAACCTGTGCCAGTTTGGGATATTGTTTGCAATACTTTCCTTCGGTGAATTCAAGCCATGGATAAATATCAACCCATTATGGCTGAATTTGTCTTTCTCTTAGTGTCATATTAGACATGTTTTGATGCTAGAGAGTCAGGCTGATGTCTCTTTGGAGAAATAGTTACCACAGACTCAGTGGCAGCTTCATGTTTTATCCCTCAGCTCTCATGTGATTATTCCTTCTAAGAATTTTCCATGCAAAAATAATTTAATAAACTCAGATTATCCACATAGTAAAAGATCACCTTGTTTCTCAACTACTTCAGAAGTGGTTATAACATATTGATGTTGAAAGATTAACACAGGCATCTTTATTTGCATGATCACTTAGCTTTAAATGTTAAATCGCACATAGTTGATCATCTATTTAATCAAATAAATATTAAAGAATCGTTACTGTGATTGAATCATTTCATTAAGTGAGTCAACACTAATGACAATAAAGTGTGTTTCATTAATATAATTACTAGAGCTGGGTACCTTGAAAAATTGGGCACTGTAGTATACCATGGTATTTCTAAACATACCATGTTACGCCACAGTTATATTAAGGACCAACAATTCAGTGTTCTGGGGCAGGGGCCTGACACTTTTTTAATTTAATTTCCATCTGTCACTAGCTGCAAACAAATCTTGTTCTGATTTATCGCAAAATAACACGTATTCATGATCTTATTTGGAAAAGATAATTATCTTGAGATAAAAGAAAATAGTTTAGTTCAAATGAAAATAACAGCCTTCTCCACCACCACTCCATCTCTCTCCAGGACCTTATAATAGATGAATTTGTTATGTGTATGTTAATTATTGTATAAGTTGTGATGTATAAGCTGTAACTTAAGTGAGATGATTAAGCTTACACTGCAGCTGATACTGTCAAAGACATCTTGTTGACATTAGAGAGACTATTGATAAAAATAGGAAGTGTTGAGTCCCTGAGGTAGACAAACTTGGACTGGCAAACTTCATAAGGAAATTACTTAAAACATTGAGTTTTGTTGGGGAAACATGCCCACTTATTCAGCTTGGCCAATCTGAATTAAACTTTTTCTAACTGTCAAAATTGTAACACTCCCATTGAAGTTAGAATAATTCTTTCTAGACTGCCTTTATTAATAACTGTTCTGGAAAATATAATTTTATGACACTATTTCAATTGGCCCAAGGTTTCCCAAAATTTAGCTCTGGCTTGTCTCAACTTTGTCATTTTCTGCTACTTGACCTATGTTAACATATCTCTCTGTTGTCCGTGCAGGCTCTAATTAAAATCAATCATGCTCCCAAACATGAGAGTTTAGCCATCACCAGCTACAAAATTTATTGCAAGTCTAGCCCATACATCAGTCTTAATGGTTAAGTGTCACACTGACCATGGCAGAATGTACTGCACAAATATCTACATAATTCTGCACCATTATAGTCCTCAACACATTGGATTTTATGTGCAACATTGCAATAGTAACCTGATGGATAATTGAAAGTCACAAAATATAACTGTTAGTAACACGTGACTCATACTTGTGCAGAAAAACACAGTTTTGGCTGGCTACTTGTCAGGGGTAAATGTGAAAATCTAGTGGATAATGAAGATATTAACAGCTTCACACAAATATGAATATCTGAGATGTGTATTCTTATTGATATTTAAAATTATCTTGAGATGAATCCATATAATGTTTTAGCAAGAATTATGTTTAGTAATTGTGGGTATTTTTCTTCTTTAAACCTAGCCGAATTTACTGCATATACCTAAAATGAGAGACCACCTGCCTTTAAAGACCACATTTTGTTGGCAGAAGTGGGTGGTCTCTCAAGTTGGGTTTTACTGATACATTAAAACTTGAACAATTTTAAACACTTAAAAAATGATGTTTTTAATTGATTCAGATTTTTTAATTGTCTTTTTTGAATAATGTTTGGTGTTCAGAGCATTTTAATTTCTGGAAATGATTACATTGAAAGTCCAAGCAAAGAAATTGTAGATCTACTTTTTAATCAGTTCCTGGTAATTTCCAAATAAATAAAATATTAATGCATAATGGGTTACTAATAGTAATATTTAGTGACATGTTAATCTATGTGATTACTAATGGCCCTGTTCTCAAGCATGCCTATATCAGGAACTGTAGCATAACTCTAGCATGCCTGTATAAGAAAGTGTAGCATAACTCATGCATGCCTATATCAGGAGCTGTAGCATAACTCGTGCATGCCTGTATAAGAAAGTGTAGCATAACTCATGCATGCTTATATAAGGAACTGTAGCATAACTCATGCATGCCTATATAAGGAACTGTAGGATAACTCATGCATAGCCTATTCATGTGTATATAAGGAACTGTAGCATAACTCATGCATGCCTATATAAGGAACTGAACTCATGCCTATATAAAGAACTGTAGCATAACTCATGCATTACTCATGCATACCTATATAAGGAACTGTAGCATAACTCATGCATGCCTATATAAGGAACTGTAGCATAACTCATGCATAGCTTAAGCATGTCTATATAAGGAACTGTAGCATGACTCATGCATGCCTATATAAGGAACTGAAGTCGTGCCTATATAAAGAACTGTAGCATGACTCATGCATGCCTATATAAGGAACTGAAATCGTGCCTATATAAAGAACTGTAGCGTGACTCATGCATGCCTATATAAGGAACTGAAATCGTGCCTATAATAAAGAACTGTGGCATAGCTCATGCATGCCTATATAAGGAATTGTAGCATAACTCGTGCACACCTGTTTCAAAAACTGTAGCAATACTCATGCATACCTATATCAGGAACTGTAGCATAACTCATGCATGCCTATATCAGTAACTGTAGCATTGCTCATGTACACCTATATCAATAACTGTAACATAACTCAAGCATGTCTATATCAGTAACTGTAGCATAACTCAAGCATGTCTATATCAGTAACTTCAGCATAACTCAAGCATGCCTATATCAGTAACTGTAGCATCGCTCATGTACACCTATTTCATGTACACCTATTTCAATAACTGTAGCATAACTCAAGCATGTCTATATCAGTAACTGTAGCATAACTCAAGCATGTCTATATCAGTAACTGTAGCATAACTCAAGCATGTCTATATCAGTAACTGTAGCATTGCTCATGTACACCTATTTCATGTACACCTATTTCAATAACTGTAGCATAACTCAAGCATGCCTATATCAGTAACTGTAGCATTGCTCGTACACCTATTTCAATAACTGTAGCATAACTCAAGCATGTCTATATCAGTAACTGTAGCATAACTCAAGCATGTCTATATCAGTAACTGTAGCATAACTCAAGCATGTCTATATCAGTAACTGTAGCATTGCTCATGTACACCTGTTTCATGTACACCTATTTCAATAACTGTAGCATAACTCAAGCATGCCTATATCAGTAACTGTAGCATCGCTCATGTACACCTATTTCATGTACACCTATTTCAATAACTGTAGCATAACTCAAGCATGTCTATATCAGTAACTGTAGCATAACTCAAGCATGCCTATATCAGTAACTGTAGCATTGCTCGTACACCTATTTCAATAACTGTAGCATAACTCAAGCATGTGTATATCAGTAACTGTAGCATCGCTCATGTACACCTATCTCATGTACACCTATTTCAATAACTATAGCATAACTCAAGCATGCCTATATCAGTAACTGTAGCATCGCTCATGTACACCTATTTCAATAACTGTAGCATGACTCAAGCATGTCTATATCAGTAACTGTAGCATCGCTCATGTACACCTATTTCAATAACTGTAGTGTAACTCAAGCATGTCTATATCAGTAACTGTAGCATCACTCATGTACACCTATGTCAATAACTGTAGTGTAACTCAAGCATGCCTATATCAGTAACTGTAGCACCGCTCATGTACACCTATTTCAATAACTGTAGCAAAACTCATGCATGCCTATATCAGGAACTGTATGTAGCATTGCTCATGTACACCTATTTATATAACTGTAGCTAAATTTAGATACCTTGGAAAAACCAAGCCTTAACTTCACCATCGGTGAAAGAAATGTGAAATAATAATTTGAACTGTTACTGAAGTCCTAAATCTAAGTTGATGGTTGTAAACAAATGTGTCTAAGGGACCATCTATTTTCTTTTACCTCAAAATAATTTTAAAAACTAATATAATGGATATAATTGGTACTTTATTTTCAAGAATTCTGAGTAAGAATACTTTTTTACAGACTATCTGGGGGTTGCATATTTTCTTTAAAAATCTCAAGCCTTTTGAAAATTAAATAATCACCCGTTACAAAAACTATTTTTTAAAAATAGTTTAAAGTCATTGGTACAGATTTTCTAATTGGTGCTAGTTGTCTTTATAATTACTTTGAATCTGTTTATTTTTATGGGTATCAATATATGTAGTTTTGTGACAAATGTTATTTTTGTCGATACTTAAATTCCTTGATTGGATGATTTGGTCCTACCGTTTACATGATTGGGGGAAGGGGTCCTGTTGTTTCCACAGAAGGGTCATGATTAATTGGGTATTTAAATTGATGGTTCATGGAAGAGGTCCTGTTGTTTCCACAGAAGGATCATTTTTCATTGGATATTTAAATTCCTAGTTTGTTGCAACCAGGCAATCCACAAAAAGTGGTACCCCACAAAACAATAATCAATTGACAGAATGTTGATTTTAATTAATTATTTTTCTTTCAGGTTTTGGATTAGACTGGAAGATGAGGCTGACTGTTTCTTTGTGTTGTCAATACTTTAAAAGATATGTGCAGAGTGAAATTGAGAAAAAGACTGGATTTAGGACATGGAAGCCCATAAGGGGTGTGAAAGTTGTTGCCCCCAAAAAATGGTACTTCAGTGAACATCCCCCATGGACAACAGAGGCCCAGAATGCAAATGGATATGTACTGAAGCAGCCCAAAATTCTTGTTGAGCCAGTCAAGGAGTGGAAGATATTTGTTGGAGACAGGGTAAAAATAACTGCATAATATGTTCTCTGGCAAAGATGTTTTTGTAGGAGGTGGGCAAGAGGGATACCTTTCATGCTAGAAGCATTTTTTGCAATGAGATATCATCTAGCTAATGATCGAATGTGGATATTATTTTTTGGAAGCATAAGAACAGGCAACCTTTAAACAATGTGGTGCACATTGACGCAGCATCATCATACCAGAAATTAGTACAAAATAGTAACTTTAATGAGGTTCATTGTGAGTGAACTGGATAGAGGCACATGGGAGGGGTCTTGAAGGGTGGATATTAGTGCAGAGACAAGTAATTCATTTCCCATAGACTGTAATGCTTTTGATTGGCCAGATTACTATACTTTCATGGTAAGATTGGCAAGACATTCTTAGATCCTCAAAATAGTATGCTGTGCACCTCCATTTTGACAAAAATGCCCTTATAGGTGCTCTTAAAAATTTGGCCTGGTGAGATCTTGTGGCTTACATTTCGTAGTACCAGGATGACCTGTGTGATAAAATTGTTAAAGTTTCAAATTAAATATAGGATTTTCTCACAGATAGACACTTTCTAAAAAATTACGATGATTTTTTTGTCTTTTAATTATTTTCTGCCAATCAGTGGCCTTCATTCTTAGAACTTCAGTATTTAATATATCACTAAACGTAGGGTGTGTCTCAAAAAGTTATTAGTTGAATGTGACCATTAGGGTTAGAAGGGAGTTAGTGCCCTTTTATTATCAGCGAGCTGGAGCACTGATACTCAATATCAGCAAAATGGTAACATGATAAAAAATTTGAATTATAATCAAACATAATCCCAGTAGTGCCTATCCTGCATTGTGGTGTTGAAATTGGTGGTTGTTTTCTTTTACCATGTTCTGTAACTTTGTATTCAGCAATTTAACCACTAGTTTAGCATTTACTATTGCATTGTTCACACTAATGTTTTGATTTCCAGGTCACTCTTGTTTATCTTACACTAGAGTAGAAGGTTTGCTAAACTCAAATGTCTGCCTGCCCATAAGTTGGACATTAACTACTGCCTCATTCACATTAGTGTTCTGTTTATTTACAGGTCACTCTGGTTTATCTTACCCCAGATTAGAAAGTTTTATAAACTCAAATGTATGCCAGTCCACAAGTTTAGCAATAACTATTGTCTCATTCATACAGGTGTTTCTATTTACAGGTCACACTTGCAGGGCTGAACAAATTTTTGTTTTCATCCACTTGTTCCTGAATTTAAATTACTTGTCAAGACTATATAAGAAGTATGCACTTTAATCTTTAGAAATAATGAACAAAATAATGTGCAACATATTTATTAAAAGAATTTAATATTTCAAAAACAATGGTTCATGTTATACAATTTTTAGTTTTTCAGCTATCTAATATATACTATTTCTTGCACCACAATTGTAGCGTCAGTACTTCCATCAGCAAGAATAGAAATAAATTTACTGGAATTCAGACATTTTCTAACTTATTCTCTCAAAACCTGTTCGATTGATAGAATGAAGTCTTTTGTCCAGAATCTGTTCCTGTGATTAGCATCAAGCGCCACCCCATTCTACTCTAGGAGTGCACACAGCATTTCCATATCAAAAAACGGTTTTCCATAATAGACTATGCTGTGGGCTGTGTTAAAGAGAGCTCTCGTTGCTTTTCAGTTCAGTCTTATTAGCCTTTCCTAGTGAAGTGTTTGCACTCCAACTTCAGGGATTTTCTTCACATGCTGGTTAGTGTCATGCTTATACTGTGCTGCACTGGCCTTGTGAGTTCCAGATTTGTCATCAGACTTGATTGGTTCAATCCTGAATTTGTCAGTTCCATTGACAAATACACTTTTTACATTTCCATTCTGTGCCAGTTTGGAATATTGTTTGCAATAACTGCAAAATAACTTTACTTCTGAGTTGAATTATTTTTTGTTTCCACATTGTGTGGCTTATGTCTTTTTGGAGAAATTGTTATCTCACACTGTGTCAGTCTTAAATTTACCCCTTCACTTTTGCATGAATTTTCCTTCAGAAAATTGACCACATTAACATCTTTGCCAAAAGAACTTCATAAACTCATTTTATTCACATAATAAATATCACCTTGCTTAACAGCTACTTCGGATATGAACATACATTTTGTCTTTTAAATGTGAACAGAGTCAGTTCCTTAATTAGCATAATTGTTTCACTACAAATGCAATATGGGATATGTATATTAAAGAATCATCACTGCCATTTAATCATTTCATAAAAGGAACCGACACTAATGTCGCTCAAGTGCTCTTCATTACTTTAATTGGATTGACTCGCTGGATTAAAGTCATGGTGAGTTGTTTGTTAGGATCTGGTTTGACTAAACACAATACAATAAAGCCATTTAAAACATTGCTAATTAGTCATACAAGATTTGTTTTGTTTCACATGTTTTGATTGGCCAATAATTTGATTGCTTAGCCCACTATGTAGCAAAGCAGTAATTGAACGTGCACACATGCAACAGTTATAAATGACCACCTACCGTAGTGGGTAAATAAATACAAGGATAGGGGTAGAATCACGCATTCAGTGTACCTGGATGATTGGCCAGATAAAGGAAGATAAAGTGACTTGGCATGAAAATAAGCACTATCCTGGCCTTCTTAGATCAGAAAAAGTACTTTTTCCCCGACTTGCTCAACCTTTTTTTTATCCTTCAACAGGTTCTGTCACTTATTACATATATCAGCATAAAAGGAGACATTCCAAACTTGTTCTCCATGTATGATTTAAGTAATTTATTTAATTCTACTTTTGTGTGATATTGCTTTGTATCTCAGTTGAGTTGGATGACAATACTTACGGTGTGTCACACAGTGAATAAGCTATATTTAGGTCTAATTGGTGGTTGTTGTTTTTCTCTGGACTTAGCAAACAATAACCACCAATCAGAACTGAATGTAACATATGACACTGTGTGACACTCTGGAAGTGTAGCCCACATATTCAATACAATTAGTCAAGATGTGAAGCAACAGCGAAACTTTGCATAAAAGTGGTTATTAAATGATTAGTAAAGTACTTAAATCATACATGGGGAACAAATCTGGAATGTCTTCTTTACAGTGATATATGTTGTAAGTGACTGAGCATATTAATGGGATAAAATAATCAGCATGGAATTGGTGAGGGAGGGGTCAGATTTCAAACTATGTGAGTTAATCACTTTGTGTGCAGATCTGTTGAAGGTGAGTGGGTGTTGTCGATAGTTTTTCTTTGTTACTGATATAAATAAGTAATGTATGTACCTGCTAGCAGTGTCACTCATGAATTGTCAATTTAAGAATAAAAAGGCAAACAGCTATTAATTATTCATGACTGCAAAAGATCAAAGTAATTTGTATTGGGTAAGTTTCATCTTGTAGCGATTCTTCATCTCTTTATCAATATGGAAAAAATATGACTTTGTATTAAGTTCATACCCAGATAGGCTTTTAGCACCATGTACACTTACCGTTACATCAAGATCCATGAAATTTAGTGAGGGGATGTATCTTGATAAATTCTACACCCTAATCACAAAAGTTGGTCACTGTGACCCATATTTCATGCTTCACTGACTCAGGTTCAGTCTGACCCTGTTCATGCCAGAATCATCAAACTAGGTGACTATGAATCCCTCCATTGTGACCTATATTTCATCATTTCCAGGCTTTGGTCGAGTTTTTGCATTTAGCTCATGAACGCATGAGTTTTGGGCATGTTAACATACATACTATCCATCCTAAATCATGAAACTTGGTGATGGAATGTGTATTGATAAGTTCTATATCCTATTCATCAAATAAGGTCCCTGTGACTTATATGTCATACTTCAATGACTTTGTTCAGATTTTTGTGTTGATAGTTGATTTTTGAGTGCTGTTTATGTCCCCAATCACTGAACTTGATAATTTGATGCATATTTATTATTACTACACCCTTATAAATTAAAAATATAACTGTGTCCTACATTTTAAAGTTTACTAATATGGGTTAAGTATTTGAGTTTATGATCACATTTACCCAATCACACTAGACTATATACATTCTAGCTTACTGAGGCCTTTTTCTGACCAGTGCAGTTGGAAGCAGAAATAAATATGTTTACATGTGATTGTTTATAGGAATTAGATGAGTAGACTTCACCATCCTGTGTGCTGTTTCATGTGAGGTCTTGCCTGTAATGGCTAATCAAGATAATTATTGATGCATGAACTTTGTTTCTACTGCTGGCTTTCATGTCAAGGTTAATCAGAGCCTGTGACTTTAACTAGGTAAAGTCTGGTTTCTAGGGGTGAACAATGGTAATAGCTTCTAAAGCAGATTTTAAGAACACTGATGTTAAACAAGAATACAAAAAGAAGTTTAATTTGTTTTCTGTATTGCACATTATAGTACCTCCACTTTGGTATGCTAAAAAAGAATGTTGCTTTTTTTTTGTCCGTCATTCCCTGTCCATGTAGGTAGGCAAGTAAGAGGTAGCTAGGTGGATTCACAACATATCAACACAATATTGGTTACATAGAAGCTCAGATTGTGCATTTTAAAGTGATAAAAAGTTTGTTGAAGAAAGATAAAATATTGAGGGGAACAAATGTTTATTAAAAAAAAAGCCAGGCTCACTTTAGTCCAAATTTATTTTCTGCTTTCAAGATGCTATTTACAGTGGCTACAGGAGATTACTAAAAGTAGAGAGTGAACTAGGTAATTATTACTAGCTCATTTTTTTTTTTAAATGACAGATGATTTACTTATGTTTTTATGTGGCTATTAGAACATTATAATTCTTTCCCATATGTATGTGATTTTTATATTCATGCTGGATTTTAACAGTGGCATATAAAACAATTATTAAAGAATTTGCCACGTCTCCCATGCTTATGACAGTCTATCATAAGAATTTGTCATGTTTCCCTTGCTTATGACAGTCTATCATAAGAGTTTGCCACGTCTCCCTTGCTTATGACGGTCTATTATAAGAGTTTATGACATTTCTATTGCTTATGAGAGTATATCTCTCTCAAAGCTATTGCTCCAATGGCCTAAGAGGTTAGAGTATCCGCCTCGGACTTATAAAAATGGTATTAGCAGCTGCTTTGCTAGGCGCTCAGCATTAAGAGGTTAGAATTAGGACTGGTCAGCATGGTTTCAGGATGTGACTGGTTGGGGCATGATGCTACATGTCTGCAGCATGATTTCCCAGTAATATACATCACTATAAACTGCCACACTGCAGACTGTAGCAATATGACTGAAATTTTTTTAAAGCTATGTTAAAAATCCAAATCACAAAGACACAGTCATTCTCAAAGCTGCTTATGAGAGTATCATTCTGAAAGCTGTTCATATAAAAGTTGATGTAGAAATATAATATTTGTATATGTATTTGCATATGTAATACAAGAAGGGATGGACATGAGGCAAGCTTTTTCTTTGACTGCCATGAAGAGAGTACTGGCCTGAGAAATTTGTCTGGTAGTCCCCACTTTTAGAAAAGTGCTATAGGCAAGACTATTAATTGACGACCATGAAGAGAGCCAGTGACTTTCAGATATGTGTCTAGTAGTCCTCATGTTTAGAAATGTTCTGTATTCAAGATATTTCTTTGACCACCATGAGGAGAGTCCATGACTCTCAGAAATGTGTTTGGTAGTCCTCATGTTTGGAAAAGTGCTATGGGCAAGACTTTTTTCATTGACCACCATGAGGAGAGTCCATGACTCTCAGAAATGAGTCCCTTAAATTTAGAAAAGTGCTGTTGGGATATCTTGGGACTCTTGATGAGACTTGGTTTTAAGATCCTTGGATTAACCCTGCTTGAAGCTAATATGCTCAAAAAAGTATCCTTTTTTTTAAATGAGCAGTGATAATGTCACATAAAAATAGAATTTCTGGAAGGAACTGTGACAGGAAAAAGAAATGATGGAGAAATGCATGAATATAAGAAAGTGGCATCTACACTGTGGTTTAAGCTGCACCTGATAAGTGCACACTGATGATGTCAAAATCTCTGTTCTCATTGCAGCTGTTTGGTGATGTTGTGAGCTCTTTACTTTTGAGGTGCATTCTCTGTTTGTTTGTTTCTATGCAGGTCACTCTCTCTCTCTCTCTCTCTCTCTCTCTCTCTCTCTCTCTTTTCCAGCAAATGTTTGAAATTAATAAAACAAGTGCAAGGAGCCTCCAGACGTGCATGTAGTGTTTCAAGAAAATTATGAAGTGCTAGGCAAGTTTCAACAACAGATTTCTTCCCACATGACATGATGGCAATTAGACATGAGCACTTATAATTGACGTTTTTATATGATGTTACACCAGAACTGTAGTTCTGTGTTGGTGATTGACGAAACTACAATGATCCACATTTTTTGTCTGTTCATTATCTGGTTAGGTCAACACAGTCAGTACTACCGACTCCTAGGTGAACATTTTATGAATCAAAATTCATGACTGCTCGTCTTTGTCAAGATGTAATGGCAAACAGTTTCTTATATCTTTGCTTGACACAATGAATACCTGTTCTGTAGTATTGCACTTTCTGACTGGTGTGTTGAAAATGGTAGTTTTGCTGTAGAACATGTGACAGTTGTTTTTGTTGGCAAATTTAGCATACAAGAATGTGACAAGTTTAAGAAATTAACCAATCAGAATTGTTGTATACTGTATTATGTAGTGCAGGAGTCACTGCATAAAAGGTAATTCACATGTGAAAAGTTACCTGACAGTTTAGCTGTTGATTAATAGTATTGGAATAGCAATGAGATAAACAGTCAGGCCCGGCCCTAGGATGTGCGGGGCCCAAGGCAGCAAGCGATGAACGTGGGGCCCCAAGCAAAAACAACTGCATTGCGGAGAAGCGCGGGACCCAAGGCAGTTGCCTCGTTCGCCTTGCCCTAGGGCCGGGCCTGTGAAAAGTAATGGTGTAAAATTTAAACAGATGAATTATGGGTAAATTTCTGGTCAGGGGTAATATAACTGCTTGAAAGCTGAGATATCACAAGGCACTATATATTTGAAAAGGAAATTGTTTAACAAACTCTTTTATTTGTTGGTCTTGCATCAGTTAAATCAGTGTGTAGTCTTACAACACTTTCCATTAGCAAGGCTGATCAAGAGTTATAAGTTTTGTTTGCATTTGTTATTCCTGTTGTTCATCATGACATCTCAGATGTATTACTGTGTAGTCTAATAACACACTTTCTATTAGAAGAACTGATCAAGAGTTACAAGTATTGTGTGCAGTTGTTATTGCTGTTGATTTTCATGACATCTCAGATGAATTACTGTGTTGTCTTTTAACACATTTTCCATTTGCAATTTGATATTTTTTGAAGTAAGTCTAATACTGATATGTTTAATTTGAACATGTGTTATTCCTTTGGATTTCTTGGAAGTCATTTTCATATCTCATATAATTACTGAGAAGATTCATTTAGACTTGTGATTACCAGGGCCAGATATCAGTTTATAGATGTATTAATATTCCAGTGAAAGATCCATTTTTTAAAAAGGTCAAAATGCAGTGAAGGATAAATCTTAATGGTTTCTATGGAGATTCTGCTTGAGATTGTCTCTTTTGTCAAAGACCTATTTGTGTGACTAGCTTTGCATTTCTTGTATGCTTCTTGATATGATTTTATATAATGTCATAGTTTGCATTTCTTATATGCTTGTTGATATGATTTTATATAATGTCATTGTTTTAAGGTCATTGGGATCTAAAGCATTTAACCGATGAATCGACTTTCTGTAATCAGTCTCTTCATCTCTCCATGCACAATAATGATTGATATGACAGAAAAATCACATAAAGATTGATTATTTGTATTAAAATACTAGAGAAAAACTGACAATACTTGCAATGTTTATATGAAAGCGGTGATTATTCATTCTCTTAGAAACTTGTTGAAGTATTTGTCCAATATATCGCATGTTACATTTTGTACAGGTTATGCAGTGTTATGATGTAGCGAAAACAATTCCTTCGTAGATTATTTTCAAACTGTTTGGGGTCTACAGTTAAAAAAAAAATCATAGCTGCCCATCCCCCCCCCCCCAGGTCTTAAAGAAAAATTAAATTTTAGGTACCTTAAAATAAAGTCTTGCTTGAATGGGGGCGATATGAAACTTTCACTATTCTGAAGACAGCAGTTCTTGTGGACCAACTATTGAAATTTCGAGTGTCGGAGCCTGCGATTTTCTTTCTAACCAAGCTATGTTTCTCCTGTCACCACAAGATTATTTGTTCCCACAATTAAAATGGATTGGATTTTTCTCGACAAATCTGAAAAAAAATTTTTGTTTTCAAGCAAGTTGTACACTCACCCCTCTCAAGTTAAAAATAAAAATATATGGTCGGTCTCTTATATTATACAAGAGTTTCCCCATTTTATTTGTTCAAATTGTCTCAGAAATAATATAACTAGACATTGCAAATTTTGGATGAAGAAGACAGTTTTTACTGAAATGGTCTTTATAGAAACCACATGAAGACAGTGAGTAGTCTGTCTGCTTATTTGCATTGGGAGATTCCGTTTGCGTTGAAACGCCAATAGGTCAACTGTAACGCGGGGGGGGGGGAAACGGGGACGTGACGTGCGACGTTAGACGTGCGTGTGCCCCTCTGTTAATGATTTGGCGATCGTTATCTAGAGGATGACCTCCCTTGATGTTATTTCCCAGTGTGAATAGATAGAACATTGACAGACAACTAAGCAAGACTATTGAGAAGAAATAAACAAATACGAGAGTAGTATAGTGGGTTACCGTAGCGACAATGGGAATTAGCATTACAGACCCCCCCTGGGCCAGTATAGCGACAAGAAAGTAGGTCAACACCCTGGGCCAGTATAGCGACAAGAAGTAGGTCAACACCCTGGGCCTGTATAGCGACAAGAAGTAGGTCAACACCCTGGGCCTGTATAGCGACAATGGCAATTTTGTAGAGCGGTGACTAGGAGACTGTGGGTTTGTAGAGCGATAAGCGACAGGTGGCATGACGTCACACTGGTAACAATGTAGCAAAAAGAGAAGTACTGTGACGTCAAGCTACCTGAGAGAGGGCTATAGACAAACACGAATCAAGAGCGTTCGTGTTTCTTTTTTTAGTAGAGGAAGGGTTTTATATATATTCGTTTAGGGGGAGACCAAATGAAAATTAAGATCTTTTCGAGGTATTGGAAGTGGCCCTGAAAAGGGCCTTTGTCTTCTTCTTCTATTGTCTCCACTTCTTCCACCATGTTCTCACTTTGGCAAAAATTCCTTTCTTCTTTTTCTTTTCTTCTTCGGGCATCCAGTCAGGATGTCCGAGAGCTCTGAATTTGTCTTGCACTTTCATCCAATTGTTGTTCAATTTCTCAAACTCTTCTTTCTTTTTTTGGTTTTCTTTGTCCTTTCTTTCTTTCTTCCACGTTTCCTTGATCTTCTTTACTTCTTCTTCCAGTACTTTTCTCATTAGGTCTTCGCCTTTCTTGATATTATCTAAGCCTTTTTTGACAAAAGGCCACTCCATTAAATGGAAGATGTCTTCCAAAAAACATTTCACTTGGATCACAGTATCCAGAACCTGCTTTAAGGTTCCCACTCTGAAGTATTTAGGATTGATGATTCCTCTCAACTTATCCGCTTCTTCTATTGTTATCATTTGCAAATGATAACTTGCTGTTTTCAAACTGTTCACCAAGTCTAGGCTACCTGGGAACTTCCATTCTTTGTCAAGTCTGTCCAGCACGTAGGCTCCATCCATGATCCACCACCAACTATCTGTTAACTTGTTAAATAATTCTATGCTGCCAGTCATTTTTTTATTCTGTGTAGAATGGCGCGAATGACGAACGCTATGCTTTTATATACTTCAAGCACGGACGTGAAGGAAAACATACCTTGCACTCACTTCACATATGATATACTATCCCCACCAACGAACGAGCAAGCATAAAACACACACTATACTATCCTCACCAACGAACGAGCAAGCATAAAACACACAAACATACCATCCACACAATCGGGATGAGAAAAAAACATATTATATACTATCCACACCAACGAACGAGCAAGCATAAAACACACACTATACTATCCCCACCAACGAACGAGCAAGCATAAAACACACACTATACTATCCTCACCAACGAACGAGCAAGCATAAAACACACACTATACTATCCTCACCAACGAACGAGCAAGCATAAAACACACACTATACTATCCTCACCAACGAACGAGCAAGCATAAAACACACACTATACCATCCTCACCAACGAACGAGCAAGCATAAAACACACAAACATACCATCCACACAATCGGGATGAGAAAAAACATACACTATACTATCCTCACCAACGAACGAGCAAGCATAAAACACACCATATACTATCCTCACGAACGAACGAGCAAGCATAAAACACAC
>JAECUM010022219.1:0-21069 GCA_016617855.1 Megalonaias nervosa | reverse complement strand
CACCATTACGGTCACAAACCCTGTCAAACAGAACTCATTGCAGGAAGTAGCCCATTTCTACCAGTTTCTACCCTGCAGTAAATATGCGTTAGGGTCTAATAATCGTTCCGAACACGGCGCAGAATCGGTTCTCTTTTAATACAAGGGAAATTTAATATTGCGGACTCCGTCAATTAGTTGAATTTGCTCAGAATAATGAATGCATCATGAAAATGTTATTTACAGTATTATATTACTACTATTTTCAAAAGTTGCAACAAAAAAAAAAAAATGCTCTCACTCTGCACATACATGAATACATACATACAGTTGCTGATAGCGTTCAGACTGTCCTCGCATTGTATACACATTAATCCTTATAATTTTAGTATTTTGTGTTACCTGCCTCATCTGTCTGTCTGTCTGTCTCTCTCTCTCTCTCTCTCTCTCGTGTGTGTGTGTGTGTGTGTGTGTGTGTGTGTGTGTGTGTGTGTGTGTGTGTGTGTGTGTGTCACTGTGATCCAGTTGGTACAGAGTCTGATAAATAATGCACGGGTTCCAGACATCTCAAGGCCACACTCATCCGGCTTGTATGCGTTCCATTGGAAAAGCACTTATCTATCATTTTCAAAGATAAGATAACGTCGTAGTCCATTTATCTGTTTAAGTTTACGCTTCTCCACTAAAGTTTCTTGTTCTTCAATCACCTCTCTCTCTCTCTCTCTCTCTCTCTCTCTCTCTCTCTCTCTCTCTCATATATCTACCTATGCAGAAATAAGCAAGGTATGTTTCATGAACATGTATGTTACCTGGCTATGGGGCAGAAGGGAAATAAGAATACCTTTAAGACATTTTCAAATAAAACTGAAGGAAAATTTGCAACCTCGTTTTATGTTGGCACTTCAACTTTCTCCTTTCCTACTGTTTTTTTTTTCTCTCTCTCTCTCTCTATCATTATCATCATCATCATAATAAATAGTACATCTCTCATACAAGCATCATATTTTCTTATTCACTATCATTGTCTGTTATGATAAAACCTCAGTACAACAGATGATCTTACCAGGTGGCAACCTCTAGAAAGTCGATCAAACACATTTTAAATCTACCGGGTCCAGCATCCGTCTTGGCTTCAATAGTTGAAGTGTGATGACGTCATCCACCGTTATTTCTACTATCCGAACTATAACTATTTCTGTTCTGGAAATTGATAAAAAAGTATCAAATGATACGATCTGAAATAAAAAAACAAGTTAAACATTTTATCTTGTGAAATTACTTTCATGATGTTATTCAGCCCTTGGTAGAACGGGCTACTTAATCCAATGAATTCTGGTAGACAGGGTTTGTGACCGTAATGGTGAAAATAAAGGTTAATTCGCCGGATTGGATTCATGCGATGGTCGTCCGAGAGTTATGCGTTGGTACGTTACTGTCTTTTCAATGGATGTGTGTAGTTTTTCAGTCTTCTTGAGATTCTGAAGCGATGAAAGACGCGTGAGAAAAGTCGAATCGAGCGAAGGGTTGTGGTCACGCTTGCACTCTTTGTGTTCATGATAATACCGATAAAGTGATTTCATGTTGTCAGAAATTTCGTCGTACTTTATTGATAAAACGTCAGATTCCTCTGGTTACGCTCAGTTGACAACCGGTGCAAAGAGCTATATATACCATTGCGACTCTACGATACATTCCTTCTTTAATTACAGAACAGTGGTAGATGCTAAAAGTAAGTTTTGACTTACCATTAACTCGATTCAACTTTAGGAATCCTGTTCCATGGAAGAAGTAGACACTGTCTTCTTCACTACACTCATTTTCAAAACATGTACACTATGCGACACAGGCGTCCACGGCAAAATATGATTGGCTCAAAAGGTTATACTTAAATAACATCCGTGCACCGTCACCGGTTCACGATGTAGACTATTTGTACCCCGGAAATAAATAGGTATTAACATGATCACATCATGTTAGAAATCATTTGAATGTGTTAAATTAATAAGAGTATACATTAAAGTATGATTGCACTTCGTCAAATTAAAATTTCCAGAAATGCGTTAGATAATGAATGAAAATATTTATTTATCTGATGCATGGATGTTATTTAAGTATGGTATATGTAGCTCTTTGCACCGGTTGTCTCCTGAGCGTAACGTTGTCCCGGCAGGCAAAATTCGCGAAATTCACACGTTTCGGAGCCCGTAACTTCAGTTTGGTGCAACGCAGAATAGTCAATGATGGCTTGATGAATAGAAAAATATCTTAGGAGTAAAATAAGCCATAGAATATGGTCGTATGCCTTTAAAGATGGAAATAGCAGAAGGAAATCGAGGGTCATGGGTGGAACGAAGTATTGGGAAGTTACTGACCTTGCCTCTTATATAGTATGATAGACAGGGTCCTATGTCAGAACGGGTCATGGGGGTAATCTGAGGTATTTTTGTTACTCTGTATGATTTTTTTCCCCTTCAGATTATTATTTTTTTTTTATTCTCAACATCAAGTTCGTGTCGAGCACCTGTGGTCGCGTAAGAGAAACCGATTAACAAATAGGTTTCTACATAATGTAAAGAAACAGGCGAACTTTATACATTTTTGTTTTTACGTACAGCACCTTGTTTTTGGCCTCGCATAAGCTTCAACTTTATTATCAACTTCTACGTCTATAGCCATAGTCATACGATGTCGCAATTATAACTCGAATTTTGCTCGAATAATGCCACGGAAACAATTGCACCGAAAACAACCGCAACCATTCGAGAAACTAAATCCAATTTTGAAGAGACTGAAATATTGTTATCGACATTCACGGTCAGTGTTAACAAAAACCGAATCCACAGTTTTTGAAAACGACTTGAAATAATTTCGCCAAAATTCACGGTTCACCACAACTATTATTATGTTCTTATATTGATTTGAAGCATAGCCGTGTCTTGAAATTGATCCCACCACTGCCACAGTTTATTACGGAGTTCTTTAACAACACAGAAGATGACAGCATAGTTTTAAACCTTTAATGTGACTATTACGATTCTACATTCCAGCAGGCTTGATTTTCGCAATAGGCACTTGTTCAACTGTGAACTGTTACATGTAAGCTCGTACTAAGTAACAAAGAAAAGAGTGAAGTCAACAAGCTTTGTAAATTTTAACAAAATAATTTATTTCCCTAGAAAACAAGGTAAAAATATGAAAAAGGACTTACGGTTTGTGAATCTAATCCAAAAATTAAGCCTAGATTTTAAAAATATAAGTCCTATCACTAAAAAGTTATAATTGAATCCAAGTTCGAATCTCGATGAAGTTCCAAGATGGAAGGCCATGACGTCTTCTATAACCAGCTTTGTGCTGATGTGTCAACAGTTCCTTGTTGAGTCACCAAAAATATAATTCCGGCTTTAGAATTCCGAATAATTTCCACTAAATGTCTTTGTCCAACATTTTTTATAAGCATTGGTATTTTCCAGGGAATATAAATTATTATATCCAAAAAATAGAAGAATTTTAAATCAAACTGGCATCAACAATAAAAAAACACCTTGAGCTCTAAAGGTGTAAACTACGACTGAATTAAAATCACTGAGATATGAGTATTAAACCCAACTAAAAACGTAATTTCAGACCCGCGTGATGGGTCACGTGGTCACTTACTTCGAACAGCTTAGTAAAATAATATGGCAATTAGCACGTAGGCTATTTACAGGTTCGATTATACTGAACGAATCTTACTATAAGATTCAATAACAAAAAAAATAACAAAGGTTGTTTACAACAGAGCTGACGCAAGCCAAGAATGACCTTGATTACGATCAATGATTTTCACTCTGTGTTTAAGAATTTCTGAATCAAGGTCAGGAACTAGGTCAGCTAAAAATACAATGTTGCAACGAGCTGCGTTTTTATCAGGTCAAAACAGAAAACTGAATTTACTGGAAAAAAATGTCAAATCCAGTGAATAAAGTTATCATTACAATAACATGTAATGAAATAAAAATAAAATATAAAAATAAAAGAGAATTTAAAATTAACACACAAGTAATTAAATTACATATACGTATCAGAATAAAATCAGCAAGATGTTAATCACTCGACTGACATGAATTCCAAAGTCACCAGAATCAGTTTGGTTTTACCGAGAAAAGCTTGACATAAAAATAAATATTCAGAGCATGAAGCCAAAGTCTGGCTGCAGTAAGATGAGACTGGGTCACACATGTCCAAGATTTATGCTGGAAATATTTACCCTTTTTAGTTTCTTCTCACAATGACATCTTAATATTACATAATAAGATTTCTGATGTAGCTAATCTATTATTATCTACCAACTTGGATAACCTTATCTACATCACGTTGCATCTCTGAGGATATATTTTATTTATTTAAGCAATGTATCTTCAAGGGAAAACCTTCAGGTATGAATTTGTCTGATTCAACCAGCTCTAAATTTTATCCAGCAGTCCAGAACAGACGAAATGAATTTTCAAAATTAAGACATGCACTATTCATACAAAGCAATTCTGAGTATTCCTCAATTCCATGTATCGGGATTGTTGACCTTATGATTTGTGATTACAAAATGGTATGCGCTATTGCAGAATGAATGAATGAATGAATGAATGAATGAATGAATGAATGAATCAAACAATCAATCTACCAATCGATTAATGAATCCATCCATCCAACTATCCACCCTCCACCACCACCCCAAACACTCACCTATCCACCACCATCCACCCATCTATCTAAAAAAAATCGATATTGGAAAATCTTATCATGCTACATAATACCACAAAAAATGAACTTTACATGAAACGTAAGATATTAATATCTATGTATCTGGATGCTTAATTTCATTAACAGTTATTCAAAATGTGATTGTATACCTCTAATACAAGACAAAAAGATTTGAAGGAAAAGAAAATCAAGGAAAGCAACATGTACATGTATATTGCTGAAGTTAACGTTGTAATATTACTTCAAAATGGTTTCCAAAGTTATGCACCGAGGACTCGGATGTTATTCCTATCCACAGTCATTTCCTCCAGATAACAAATGAACACCACCTTTGTTTTTCTTGCAGTTAGATCTTGTATAATGCTAGCTCAGCGGCGAAAAGTTCAAATGATTTAAATATACGGTGTTCGTTCTATTATTTTACTTCAATTTAACGGAGCAAACCCTGATATGGGTCTAATAATTTTGCAGTCGGGCGTGAATTAATCACTGGTACATACGGTTGTTACAGAATACTCTTAATGCGCCCTTCACCATTTTTTAAAAATTATTTGTATTTGTTTAAACAGAATACCTATGAACGGCAATAGGAAAAAGTCTCTCAAATTCGTACATTGTGAATTTCTTCTATTTCTTACTAACTACACGACTTTACTTTTTCCATAAAAAAAAGAAGTAAACGATACAGAAAGTATTTATTTGACACCTGTGGGGGGATGATTTATCAATCAATAGCTGTGGTGATAATTAGATTTTACCCGCTACAGGTGTGAAAGTCGAAACTCGACCCCAGATCTGTGCCATTGAGAAACTGTCAGGTTCTCACATAAGTTTATTTACTTTCACCTCCTCAACGACATAATCAAATAAAGCCCGCTTTTCTGTACAATGTACATCGTACGTTGTGTGTACATAATATTACGTGGTTTTTTTTGCGATTTGCCACCCAAGGGAGGATTTTTGTTAAAATTATTTAATTTTTAGACAGATTTTTTTCCTCAAATGAAATTTGACAAAATAACCATTTAACAATTCTACGAAACAAATCTCAGATATCTGTCCGACCGTCTGTCGGTCACTATATACCGGATACACATCAGACAGTTCTCCAGTTTTTACATGGGCGACTGATTTATACATGTGTAACTAATTTATACATGGGTAACTGACACATGTAGAAAACATATAGAAAACGTACGATAGTGCCAGCATAAATTTTGAACATTGTGTGGGAATTCATTTTAAAAGCAAAAACAACCATTATTATCCCACCCAACGGATTATTAATTTGTACTGGTTAAGCCTCGTCAAAGTGAGCGTAAGTTAATGGAGAATATTTATTTACAATTGACTGAGTGTAAGTACACACGTGTCTCACACGAAAATCATATAAACAATCTTTGAATTTCAATATTGATCATGTACCTATTGAATATTAGGACATTTTTTAACGATTGGAATTGTTGGTTAAGTCTTTGGTCAATCTTTTATATCGTTCTGAAAGTAATTATTTAAACCATCGCTTGCCCGATACAGTGACAACAGGTGCTAACTAACCATTTGGGCCGCATCAAAGACCCGTTTTGAGTCTAAGTTGGTTTGGACGTAGTATCAGGCCCGCATATGCGTGTAATTGACCATAGCTCTCCTTCGTCATTAGCCTAATGTCATTCAACAGGATATTATATTTCAGATTTAAAATAAGCTTGTTCGAGCAGAGTATGGCCTTTGTGTGACTTTAACAAAACTTTTAGAACTTTTAGATGTCAATTTTAGGCGAAGATAGATAAGCAGATGGTCAGCTAGTGACGTCAGATCTAAAAAATATAAACTATAAGAATCAAAGGATGGCCATTACAACTGTCGAAGTGTTTAGTCGAGTGACGGCATCGGTGGGATAGTAGTTTTACGTATGTACATGTATATTCGGTGTGTATGCATGACAGTGAGAGTTGTTACAAGTAATGTGATATTACTGAAGACGCAAAATTGACTTGTACAATAAACATTAGACTGAGATTAGCTTTTTCCTTGTTGTCCCTCATCAGCTATTACGATTTATCAAGACCCCAACGCCATAAAATTTTGATTAATATTTAGCACTGATATACAAAAGGGAATTTATTAACAATACAGTAAATAGCAAAAATACGTATTGATAAAACATGTTGCCAATATCAGTCTACCTTACTACCAGCCACCACATCTTGAGAAAAAAAAGAGCAAAAACTCGTGCCTCGTGGCATACATTGGCACATCATGGCCGACTGACACGAACTGACGCATTAGTGCTGACTGACACACCATTGGTTTTCTTACGTGTAATATAGGCAAGGAACACTATTTATCTCCGATTGTCTTTAATCGATTCCTCTGTTATTAAAATTAATTACCCTTTACTGCACAAGTCTTAAGTATTATCGACATTTTTGTTCGTTTGATACGACACGTTGGATGAAATACCATAGTAACACAACCACGTGTTGAGCGGACCGGAGAGCATGCACACTTTGCTGGCTCTCTTTTACCATATCCACTCTGTTGTATTAACTCTCTAACTCTAATCAGTTCAACTATCATTACATTATTCGTCATACTCAGCTGTTTTTGTCATTAGCTGCTTTTATATATCCGAAACTCCCTTGCGGTTGAACATATTTGTTCTTTCACTCACGCTCGTTTGTCAACGTGTCACGCCAGTAGTAGACAAAAGTAGGTCGAGATGCACGCGAGACAAAATTTGTTGGATGAGATCATTTTCTGCAAAAATCCCAATATCAGTAAAATCACTATCACAGATCTTTTCATTCATGAACATATTACGTTTTTGGAGGAAGTAGTTAAAAAAATATACTGATTTTAAGATCGAGTATAAATATTAAAAGAAAAAAAAAAACAACATTATAACACGGTTTCGCAGATTCAAACCTTTGCCGGTACACTCAGAAAAAAAAGCATGAGTTGCGTCCTGATTCTTCTATAAACGATTGAACGTCGTGAAATATGCACGATCGTCTCGGTAGGCCTAGATATCTGAGTACGAACATTGTCCTTTCTGTTACTCACACAAGGAGCTACATGTCCTACATGATAACGCATGGAAGACAGCTTTGATCGCACGTTGCTAGTGTAAGAATGTGGAAATCCTTCAGTTCATACAGAGAGCGTTCACGTGCGTGGGATATGCAACAAATCACTTCTTACAATTGCTTAAGGTAGTATACGAGAATCGCATGGAAACATGTTGTGAATAGAATGTCATCCGATGCCTGTAATCGAAATTTCTAGTGAATACAACTGTAGCCTGTAATAAAGAACTTGCATTATTAATAGGTGGCCTGATATTTGTAATTGTGGCCCTCACCCAACATACAAACCAATATTCCAAACAATTTACCTACCAATCTGTCTATCTGGCCATCTTTGTATGTAAATACGTGTGCACGTCTCTACTTGCCTATCAACATATCCATCTACCAACCTGTTTACCTGCCTCTGCTACCAACAAGCTTGCACAAACCCACCCAAAAACAATTTTACAATTTATTAGGATATAAAAAGTAAAAATAAAATAAATATATAAAACTAACGCAGGTCAGAATAATACTTGTCACTTTTATTTACCATAAAAGTGGTGAGCAATTGTTGCTTATTTTAACTGCTGGTATAGAATTACACCTATCAAGTCCAAAACAATTAAGATATAAATTTAATTCGTGAAGTATCGTACGCCTTGCATAATATAATCTTTCAAGTTCTTTACAGATACACAGCTGAATGAAATAAAACTTGCACTTAATTTGTAACTTATCTTCCTCCATGTCAGCTATCGAAAGTATGTCATTACTATATCGGGTTGCACACGGAGAAAGAAGACCGTGTAAATAATGACGATTTAAAATATGTGAAATAGAATTCATTTGTTTACAATAACACACACATGCGTGCACTATCACACACATGCACACAGATATGCAGTACATAACTTCATCCATCGATCCGTCAACCCGTCCAAGTACCCACCCTTTCATCACTTTATACACAGAGATACAGATGAACTGAGGCGCCCGACCCACCCCCTTTCGTTAATAGGTTGATCAATCCGTTCATTTATCTATCCTTCACTTGTTGAATCCAGCAATTCCTAAAATGTGTGTGTCCTTATTTCACACGCAATCCCCGAGTAATACATTCATGGATATGGACGCAATTATCTCTTCGTTCACCCACATACACAAACTCGGAATGGTACTCTGTATACATATTATAAGTATGTACGTACACACGTATACCTAAATATTAACACATGTGACTGTAGGTACGGACATTGCAATAGGGCTTCGACTGTAATATGGAGAGAGAGAGAGAGAGAGAGAGAGAGAGAGAGAGAGAGAGAGAGAGGTCAGTGTGAGATTGGACAATGAAAGCTCCAGTGTTATGATATGTGTATGTATCTGTGTGTGAAGGAAAGAAAGAAAGAAAGTCACTCACCTTTCCTGTACGTTGAATTTCTGATTTTGACAGAGAGTTTGCAGTTTGTGCTATTACACACAAAAGAATGGCTTGGATGCAGATACATTTCCAGTCTAACCGATACATCCTTTCCGCATGGAATCACGACATGACAAGCACAACACGGATCACAGATAGACAAGTGAACGGACGTCACTATTGGGACATCCGCAGATTTTCTCCAGACAATCGGAGGAGAAGGGAATAAATTTCCCGTAGTGGATTGTGATGGCTGGATTTAATCCAGCAGGAAAGTGAAACTTTGCACAACGAGCCGATTTCAAAATCGAAGAAATTATTATTAATATTATGGTTATTATAATTGTTATTTTTTTTTATCAGGCTTGAAATTTGTTAGGTAATCCTCATATGTGAGATCAACGTAGTTATTGGTAGAAGCAACTTAATAGTGTAATATATTGATATATTCCATGTATATGAGAATGATATTAACTTTATACACACACGTGTTCTCTTATCAAGACACTCAAGTATTTGACGTGTAATACCGACACATTTTCATAAGAGAGGATTCCACCCACGTGATATGCACCCTAACTCATGCATATTCATAAGAAGAATAGCTAGAACTGTCAAAGCCAATGAAAAGATACATATTTGATTACCACGCCCATGAGGTTATTGCTAACACTAAACAAATTGGTGGTACATTATACACCTACTGGCAGGACGTCGCAAGTTTTGACTAATTACGTATCGCGCTGCGAGCCTGGTAAGTTCTGTCTGTATTATTGACGCAACACACAGCAGTGTGTTATCTTTACGCATTTAAAACGCACATATTAAATTAATGACGATTTGCGCCTCGCTGTTTAACTAGTTTGTTCCTTCGTCTAATCCTAGACGAGAAAAACAAATCTCACCCACACCTGCGCATTCAATCTACTTGGATTTACCGTAAATGCCTAAACAGCTGTTAACCACCTGAAAATGATGTATCTTTTTGGCTGTGTTCATAGAAGTCCTACAGTTTATGATACATTTTAAGTAATACATTATCAAACTGCGAAAAGTCGCCTTTACATGCTTTTTATGTAAAAAAAATTGTTTCCATATACTGAGTAGCCTTATCCACAAAATTAAACTTGACGGTAAGTAGCATTATAATTTGATCAGTGTCGCAGCAATAATACTCTCAATGTTTGACTACCAGTGTTACTATATCTGTGACAGGATTAAACAAAAGCCGCAATGCGGGATTTAATGTTATTCTAAAATTACAATTCGATGACCAAGGTGCGCTTGTGACTGTGCATAAATATAAACTAAATTATGAAATGTAAGATAAAGAATTGGCGACATGTGATTCGAAGACCTAGTATTCAGTCTGGTCGGTTTGTTTGTATAAGGTATTTTATTAAAGGAACACCTGTTGTAAGGAACACCTATCAACGGTTTGTGCCAAATCAAAGAAAATGTTATTTTGACAATTCAGCTTAGCTTGACACCTGTGGTAGTCAGTGCGGAACAGTGTGCGTATACTGTTGAAACATTTAAAAGTAACCATCGTCTACGTTTTTAAGAAGAAAAAAAAAAACAAAAAAACAAAAAAAAAACCAACAAAAAAAACGACAACAAAAAACCACCAACAAAACAGAAAAACCAAACCACTACATGCCCGATTTTAATAATTTGTGTTCTCTGGGATACCTTATAATAGTACGCTCTTGAGAGAGGTGATTCTCAAATTAGTAATACCAATTTGATGGAACTCTTCAATCAACTCGCACCTGCCACCTTACCTGTCGTAAACACACTGGGTGATCATGTCATCGTTCCCGTGCTCAAACTCAATTCCAAGGATACTATTCTAAAGCATTATTCAAGTTGTCACCGGTGAACAATAATAGACTAGTATTGTACTGTACAATATGTTCATTATAATGATAATTGTCGTCGATATTATCCTCCTCCGTTCCTTTTTCCCCTAAAATTCATGCTGATTCTACTGATGGCGATAACGAATATGACGATAGGGATGATAATAATGACGATGACGAGGACAACCAAATTGTTGCAATTGTCGACGATGATGAAGACGATGATGAAGACGTCGATGAACGAGACTAACGACGACAACAATGAAAATAATGATTCTGGCGATTTATATTGAACATGATCATTACAATCATCATTGCTTTTATTTTTTGTCTTCGCCACCATCACCGTCGTTTTTGTCATCATCATCCTCATCATCACTAGAAAACCTTTTTGGACAGTTCTTTCTTCTCTTTTCTCATTGCATCAGGATGCTTTATGAAGGGGGGGGGGCAGGAGTGAAACCAGACGGACCCCACTCCCGGGAAAACAGTAAGCGAGGATCAATTGAAAAATTTGCTTGACTAAGTTTTCTCTCCAGTTAGATAGTTAAATTTATGCACATGAAATGAGCATAATGTACTTTAACTGAACTGAAAATGTGCTAGTAGTGGTTTTGAAACCTACAAAAATTTACATTCTTATCCATGGGCATTTCAACAGACAGATAACAACAGACCTTTTCATCTCTTCATTTTTACATAAAGATTTATTTACTATGATTTTTTTTAGTATATAAATTAAACAAATGTAGTTTCTGTATTCATGTTCATTAATATACAATGTTATCAACATGAACTAGTATCTATTTAATTATTAAAGAGCATAATTAAGGTCGACATTAGTGTTACCGTATTTAAACATATACACCACACACCCAGCTGACAGTACCCTAGATCTAAATCATCATATAATACGCCCGCAGACGACGGTCTGTGCTGCTTAATTGAAACTGTGAGAGGAACGGAAAGCGTGAACACAGGCCTGACAGCACATTGTGAGACCACAAATCTGGGTCCCCACACTTCACAATTGTGGCGTACAATATGCAAGTAAATAGGTAATAACCTTCCTAAGACGTCATTCCTTAATAGCTAACCACTGTATGTTTGCACACTCACCCAAAAAAATAATTCTGCGCCATATATATATATATATATATATATATATATATATATATATATATATATAGAGAGAGAGAGAGAGAGAGAGAGAGAGAGAGAGAGAGAGAGAGATTCTAAATCCGATGTGCACATCAGCAGGGCCCCCAATAATATTCCAAAGTTAGAAGTCTTTGTTTTAAACGGTGTGGAGGAGTGTCCTTGTCTTAAACGGTAAGAATGAGTGCCTTTGTTTTAAACGGACTGGAGTAGCTGCGCGAGGTTACTTACTTGCGCACGTCCGAAAGGATTGGGAATGATCGGGAAAGACATGAAAGGCCTGGTTTTTGTTATGTCTATTTAATTTATATTACGCGTTTGACCTTTCTCTGTGATTGAGGATCTAGTTCAGACCTACCTGACTTTTATCATTATTTTAAAGATATTTACTCGAATTTCATTTCAAGACCTAGCCTTGATTACGATCTTAGAATGTTCTGGAAGCGAACTTGTTGAAAATATTTGGATTTTTCCATTAGGTTTTCAGAAATGGCTTTAAACTCAAGTGGAGATGTATATAAAGAGGTCTGTGTGTTTGTTTTATTTAGATTGTTAACTTAGCTTTAACAGTTAGAGTCATATCGCTATGATTTATGCAGTGTGGCAGTTTATAGTGATGTCTAGCACTGGAGCATCATACCGCAGACAAGTGGTATCATGTCTCACCAATTCACATTATCCTGACACCAGGTCGACCAGTCCTAACACTAACCTTTTAATGCTGAGCGCCAAGCGAGGCAGCTGCTAGTACCATTTTTATAAGTCTTTGGTATTACTCGGTCGGGGCTCGAACCCTCGACCTCCCGCATCCAAGGCGGACGCTCTAACCAATTAGGCCACAGGAACGGTCAAAGATTTTTGCAAATTATGTCTTCATTCCTGTTTTAATATCAGTCTTTGGGAATCTATGATCAGAGTTTATCGTTGCGTTCAGTTATAATTTGAGAGGAATCATTTATTCAAATTATTCTTTGGAATTACAAAGTGTTCATTGACTTTTGGACTAAAGCACTACGTTGGGATTACTGAGGACTCATTCAAAGAAATTCTGGATTATATCATTGTGATATATCAAGACATTCAAGACTACTGGAATTAATTGGGAACATTCTCAAGTTTTGGATTTGTGATAGAACATTTAGGATTGTTTAGGATTTAATTCACAATACTGTAAGTGTCTTTTAAATTTTCACTAGGGAAATAAATTGTTAGTTGAATCTCACCCGATCGTTGATTTTGCTTCTTTCTGTTAAATAGCTTAAGAATATAGAGTCGTAACATTTTGTTCAGCTGGTATGCTGGTCTTCCTTTACGTTTGCAGTACATTATCCAAACATTTCCAATTTTGAAATATGACAAAATCTCCATCACAATATTTCTACGTCAATACGTTGAAGCAAATTACAAATTTTCGGAGAAAAAAAAAAAAAAAAAAAAAAAAAAAAAAAAAAAAAATAATTAAATACAAATGTGAATAACTGTAAATATGTCCTAATTATATGTACTTATTAATTAGAGTGCATGAAATTTGAGCAACATTAAGCTGCTTGCTAAATTGACTAAATTTTAATCACCGTGATGTTACATTTAGTAACGGCATTGTTTTATTCTTCCTTCGTCAAATGATAGTAATGGTCCTAGTAACAGTAGTAGTAGTAGTAGTTGTAGCAGCAGCAGCAGTATGAGTAGTAGTAGCAACAGTAGTATTAGTATAGCAGCAGCAGCAGTGGTGGTGGTACTTGGTAATAAGGCTATTGGAAGTTCTAAACTTATCTGATGCTTATTACATCTGTGTGTATGTTGCACCATGACCAAATATACTCAATTTACGAACATTTCACTCCTTTTTCTCAATAACTCCTCAAAGTAATAGTATTTCACATGAAAGTGTACGTTTACGTTTCTATCGTTAATCACTAATGATCAATAGCTGAACAGCTTTTATTTTATTCCTGAAGACAACGGAAGTACCTATCATGGGGTGCCAGGACTGATGTTGAAAGAGTGACGTCATGGAAGTACAGTAAACGTAAACCGAAGCATTACTAAATCGAGACAGTGTAATGGGAATCAAAATTTATTGTTTTATTCGCATGAGCTTCCTAAATTGCATACGAGTAAATAAATCAATACATATATACATATACCTTGAGACATATGTCATCTTCATATTGAAAACCAATTCACCACACCAATAATGTGAGGAAATCAGAAATCCAGGACCAAAACAAATATGCAAGACTAGAAACTTTTAGTAGTAATTTAAACGTTAGTTACGTCATCAAATGCTGTGTATACGGAGCATTTAACTGATGCTGTGAGCATTAAACTTTACAACTGAACAAGCTCAAAAAAAATCCTTACATATTGATTTATACACATAGTAACATACCCTTTTGTTCTGTACTAATTATTCAGGTTTACGGAAAATTTCAAGTATATTTTACATGTATAATTTTGTCTGTGATGTCCATCTATATGTGAGGAAATCAATTTTTAAAACCACTCCAACGTAATGGTACATTCCATCTTTGCAGCCATTAGATCCACCATACTGAAGTATAATTAATGTGTCATCATGCTTTTCTTTCTCTATTTCGGTAAGGCTAAAAGTATTGATGTAGTTTGTCTTCATATCGCTATCATCACCCACTTTTAAGATTTACAACATATTTAAGGATATATAAAACTTATTTCGCAGTTCCGAGCTGAATCTATTTTACTGGATATCATTGAAACCCATGATTGCATTCCTCTAAACTGTATTTTGATGGTGTTTGAAGATCTTATATAGGTGTATTTAAAACTGATTCCACAACATAGTGAAAAAGGTATGTTTTATTATTCGTATTTTTACTTTAAGACACTCTTTTTGTTTTTAACCCTTTCTAACATTACTATGCATGATGTTCTCTCGAGCGATCGATATTTATCTACGTGTCATGTTTAAAACTCAATTTTGTACAACATCTATCTTGTGTTTTCGTTTATATACTGTCCAAATTTGATATGTAAATTGCCCAATAAACGTTCGGTGACGCTACCTTTTTCTCCTCTGTTTAAGACAGTTCAAAATTATTTATGTAGTAAATGTTTCTATACTCGGTCTGTTCACATCCTTTGAGGAGATGATTTCATAAGTCTTACCGTTCAGTCTAAATAAGATCTTATATAGCCAACTTGGCTAATTTTTCTTCAGATATGTTTCCATGTCATTAAATATCATTTAAAATCATGTAAATGTCGATTGTTGCCGCGGTAAGATGTATACACAGTCAAATTTGTCTTAAACGAATCTCATAGTATTCTAGTGATAATTGTGTTTAAATTTTCTTTATTTATACATATTATTTTTTCTAGTAGTTAAAAGTATTAAGGGTGATTGCAATTTTTGAAAATTTTGTTGTTTTTTTTTTCCTGCATTAGTGAGAGAAGTTTTCATTTTTTGTATGTATTATAACTGAATTATTTTAATATATGTTTCCTAATTATTCATAACGTGCATATATATCAAGCGTTAATACTGGATGCTTGCTCCTGCTGATTATTTTACTTCCCAAGCAGGATATGCAACATCTCTCTTTCTCGGTGATGCTCTGTCGTTCCCCAGCACTAATTAACTTGCACCGAGTCACTAGTATAGCAAACATGTAACTTATATATTCACCATTACCTTGGCCTCAGATCATGATTTTGCAGGCAAATTAATATGTATTGAACTGACTCTATAGATATCTGTATTCCTATATGTTACGCCATGCAGTCACTAACAAAGTGAAAAGAAATGTTTCCTAACAGAAGAAACCGATATTTAAATATCGCAAGATGAAGGTTTCTGTTCACATTCTCTTTAATCAGTCAGGTCCGCTGATTTTTCGAATTGCAACTGTAGCATTTATTTCAGTAAGATTTTGAATCATTTGTCACATGGAACAAGTTGCAGCAAGATTGTTTCTTGTTCTTGACTAAGTGCAATATATGATAAACTAGCAGAGAGAAAGATTAACGCTTAATACAAAAAGATGTTGTGTTTCTGCAAGTACCTAAAATACTGCATTAGAATATAAAACAAATTTCACATTGGTGCAGATCCACAATAACTACCGCTTTGTGTGAAATAATATTTTTGCTGCAGCTCGAAGCAATCAATCGTTTACTTCTAAGTGTTATCAGTGAACTTTAGCTGTTACCGGTATACCGATTTACCGCTGGATTTTTCTCCAGTGGTACGTACCACTGTACTTTTTCGCTGTACTGGTACTTTGGTAGTTTCTGTCAGCAAGGAATGTACGGACATGCACCGATAAGTCTTGCTAAGAATCGAATGATATTAACATCCCGTTTTTATTTTTCTTGATAAAATAATTTGTAAAAATATTGCATTTGTCACAAATTAATTTTGAATGTTATAAATATATTTATATAGTTAATAAAAGCCGCGAGGTCAGCCTTGGTTGCGCAGTGGGACAAATCGCCCGGTACAAGAAGTCAGACCAGCTCTTAATGAGCGCCCATAGCTATCTTCAGGCATGCCACGAACTGTCCCTCGATAGCGCCGATCTTTCTTCAGGCGGTTTTGGAGGACGTTTCTTCAATCGGTGACTTTAGATCTTCTGAGCAGCAAGCTGGCCAGCTGAGACGATCGCTCCAAGTGCCACCACCTTGCTGGCGGACATTAAAGTCGTCATAGCAGTGGCCTTAATGACATTCCCTAGGGACTGGAGTAGGACCAACAGGGAAATTATCAGAGCCGGATTATCTATAGGGCAAAGTGGGCAACATGCCCAGGGCCCCGAGGCCCAAGGGGCCCCGTATATTTTCGTCTGATTTCACAAACAGGGCCCCGAGGCTCAAGGGGCCCCGTATATTTTCGTCTGATTTCACAAACAGGGCCCCGAGGCTCAAGGGGCCTCGTATACTATCGTCTGATTTCACAGGCAGTGTTGTTAATAGTACTGTAACCATATCTATGGACAAGGCAGGATAGCTATGGGCTCCTATGTTGGCTGTGTCCAGGGCCCCCAAAGGCCTTAATCCGGCCCTGGAAATGATGTCGCCTTCTTTGTGCATAGCCTCAGGTACGGAGCAGAAAGCTGAAAGTCTGTACCGATCTTTGCCTTGCGTGAGGCGCTTAATCTGGGCGGCCGTAAGCTTGACTAGCTGGCCGGGAGGTGAAGGTTACAATGTATCTTTCGTGAGGCATTGTACGCATGTGTGTGACGGTGTGGGTGGTTTGGCTTCAGATCGTGTTTTCTTCGGAGCGCTGACCACCATCATTCGTCACACATTCCTCATCTCGAGCAGCAACATTTTGTTTGAGAGTATGATGGCGACGGACCGGGAATTTTCACCCACGTGTCAACAGTCGACTGCTTGATCAGGTCGGGATGCTAGAAATAAAGTAGTGGATTGCGTAGAGGCCAGCAAAGTCATTCAAACTGATTTGAAGGCCCGTGTAAACGTCCTTGTCGTGGACCACGAAACTTCGAATCTGGCTGTCGACGCGGTTACATTGTTGGCATTGTAGTGCAGCTGGATTTCATCGTTCGGATCCTGGTTGCCGTTGAAGCGCAGGCTCACCTCCTTGAAGCCCAGTTTGTCTAAACCATCGGGTTGCGCTCCTGGTTGATTGGTGGCTCCACGGTTGGGAAGGCCACGAAGACGTCGGGGCGACGAGATTACATGCTGGATACTGATATGCCTGGAGAAATGGCCGTTAACCGGGCTTTGCTGCACCTATTACATGTAGTTGACCATGGTGGTTGGTGTCGCCAGCAACAGCATCACGGGTAGCATCCATAGGACGAACATTGCGGGCCAAACCGAGATGGTCCTGGCGCCTTACGTTGTCCAGGTAGGCCCCCATCTCCTTCTTTTCAGTGATGTACGGGCGCTGTCGAATAGCGAGATCACGCTGTTGTTAACGACGACGTTTGGGTGCTTTATGAGCGCGTAGGTTGGCGGTGATTTGGGCCTCTAAGGCAGTTGCCCAGCCAGGCAGGTGGCCATCCTGGTCGGTCTGTGTGTAACTCAGTTTGATGACGCGGGGTTTACCTGCCATCACCAAGACGATTTGCCCGCCGTTTTTTAGCGCCAAGCCCCCAGTGAGGTGCACCCGGCCGATGTCTTGTTTATGCTCCATGACAACATTGGGCGGCACACATACAAGTCTCGCTCACTGTGGTGGACACCGCCAGAGACTACAAGATAGCTGAGCCCTTAACCACCCAGGAGGCTTCAGGGAGTTGCGTACGTGTTGGTGCCGATTATACAGCCCAAGCTGTGTCACAGCTACATGCCATGCGCGGACTTAGTGTTCGCTGTGATGTGGCAGTCCGTTGCTTTCTGGAAAGACATGACCAGCTTGACCGGGGTCTGGAACATCCACGAAGCTCCTCCATTTCATGCATGAGGTACGGATGAAGCTGGTGGCCGCCTTTATGCCTCATTATAACAACGACTTTTTGGCGATCATTTATCATCGGATGACCATGTAACAGAAGCCATACATGACCTGGATGGCGGTTTTCTGTTTACTACTTTTACTTGGACTGCAGGAGGGGTCTTTAACTTGAGCGTTCATTGTTTCGAAGTCAACATACACATTGTGCATCTGGCTATAATGGTGCTCAAACCGTAGGGTATTTGTGTCTGGCTCTGGAATGACGGTCAGCTGCGGATTTTCATTTATGCCTTGGCAGTCTTTCTTGTGTGACTGTAGCGCGTCGACGCGGCTGAAGTCGTGCAGGCATGGGCGGCAGACGTGCTTCTTGTGATCGTACCTGCCATTTTTCTGCACCGGGGGATTAGGTCTTTGATCCAAACGTAGTGGCTTTTGCTGACTTCATCGTCCGTTAGGACAATAGAGACAGATACACTGCGTGTGACCTTACTTTCTCGCTACTGTACAGTTTGTTGAGAGCGTTTTCGCAGATACAGATGCCGACCACGATTTCCGGGTTGAAGAGCTCGAACAAGCCGACGTCGCTCAGTTATCTGAAAAGTCAATTCCATCGAACTTGAGCTCACCCAGGTGCTGACTGTACTTGCCTGGTCGGCCAGCGTGTCCATCGTCTGGTGGGTACTTGATGGCTTACTAGCGATATCGGCTGTCAATGGTTTTTTGCATTAATGATATACCGTGGTGTCATAAATACACTTTTGGCGAAGGTATCATCTCCACCCAAGCCCCGACACGGGCAGTACTTCGAAATGTGGAGTTCAAGTTCCACACACTTAGCAAAGTGACAGCCAGAATCCTTGCGCTATGTAAGTAACAATGTACTTTTGCGTCGCAGCGTTGGCTTGAAAGGCCAACAGCTCAATCGCGCCGGTCCGCATGGCGGCGGTACAGGGACTACGGAAATATGCTGGAACCTGGAAAGCTTTCTTCTGGCCTAGCGCGTTTTTTTTACTTGGGTCAGCATCATGAAGCTAAACTGCACGCCACCGCAGTTGCCGATCCTTCTGCCTATGCCCCCCCCCCCTTTCCAAGTCTGGGGCCATGACATCAAGAAAGGTGGATGCATCTGCTTCAAGGCTTTTGGCTGGGGGCACCAGGGCTTAGTAGTCATTCATTTCCGTTGTGACAACACCCAACCACTTCACTACTTCTGTGGGCTGGTTTAGCAACTCGTTCCTCGAAGGTTCGATCTGGTGCCTGGGTGACAGTTTTAGCGGTGGTCAGCGTCTGATGGGTCAAGCATGTTGCCGCGGTACTGACTTGGTTTTGGAGAGGCTGGCTGCATGACCCTGGCGGCTAGCATTGGCTGGTGCCTATCGTAGTAAAACACCATCTCCAATTCCGCGCCAACAGGTCGCAAAGAACCCAGGTGAATTGTTTCCTCACCTTGGCTTTGCCCGTTTCAATTTGGTTGTTTGGTTGAGACCCTCATCGAGTGAGCAAATTCCGTGTGTGGCACACCAACCTCGCATTTACAGCACGACGCCATCTCCATTCATTTTCTGTTCCACTATGCGTGGACACAGCAATACGTGTTCATAAACCTCTACCAACACAGCTTTTTATTACCCAGTTTCAGACACATGCACATATTCTTTCCCCAGCGTGCTATGTTTAAATGATGCAATACTAAACACCTGTATGCCTTCAAGTGCGGCCGTCGTGGCAGATATTGCTGCGATTCGCCAATAGTTAATGGCAGCCTGTAATAAAAATGGCAGCCTCCAATCGTGGTAGCCTCGACAAAAACCACTATTTCGGGTCATCAAAAGTTGTGTATGACTAATGTCAAACCTAGTCACCAAACGTTTTTTCGACTAGCATTAATGATAGTCACCAAAGGGTATCTGTGGGTAGGACAAAATCGCTATTTCACCAGTACTACATGCAGCACTGTTGTCTAGATGCTGTTGCGTGTCTGGTCATGAAACTTGATGTGTGCTTTCACCTTTGCCACTTATGTTATCACCGATAAACTATAAATTGTGATTGCAATCCCCTTCTTTTCTTGCTAACGTGTCTATTGCATAATTTTATGTTTCATTCTTAGCCTACGCTTCAGAACTTCGATCAATTATAAGCGCGAAAGAAGAAGAAATGTTTCATTTGGATTAATTTCATGGATGTGAAATACAGTAAAAGCTCTGTTTCATGTCATTTTGATGGCGCTGTTTTATGTATTTTTTTGAATGAATAATGATATTCCTTTTTAGATTTGCGATGGTTCGCTACCAGGGTCTACGCTGTTCACCGTTGGTTGCTTGGTATATACAGATAAATGCGGTAAATTCTTAACCTCTGTTGGTCTCATTGATTTAATCGAGCGAGACGAAAGACGGGTCAGCATTTGTTCAGCATTGTGAGGTGGTGCCGAGAGTA
>JAECUM010022218.1:0-23290 GCA_016617855.1 Megalonaias nervosa | reverse complement strand
CTAAAACTCCCACCCCAAACGATTTACACAAAACTGAAAGGCAGATTTTAGCTCAGATATAATTCTATAACTTTACACTAATATATAACATGCATACCTAGACTTTGTAACAGATGTTGTCTAATCAATACGCCTAGCCGTTGCGCAGTATAAAAAAAATCAATATCTCTATGACAACTGAATCAGGTAAATGCCTTAACACGTCATACGGAGATCACGTGATTATCTAGAATTTGCCAGAACATAGGTAAAATACCTTAGTCATACGGAGATCACGTAACGGAAACAACGGAAAATTAATACCTTAAAGTGTCTCAAACGGTGATGAGATTTTTTAGATAATTAATTTTCAGAACAAGTATATATAAGGCGGTCAAATTCTCTCATAGTCATTGCGTGCTGCACTTTCAAGGTAGAGGAGTATTATACCGGGTGAGTCAGGTAAGTGATATTATTTTATATTTCATCACCAATTATCAATGTTTCTACTGTTGAAATTAGAAATATTTCATCATCACGATAGTAGAGACTAAACTTTACTTTACCGCTCACACAGCGACGAGATTCCAACAAATCTTTTATTTGAGGTTTGTTAAGGGGATATTTTTTATCGATAAAATATATTTTTGATATATCAAGATCGATTGTAAGTTTAGTATATTTTTGTTGGCTGATCGGATTGTGAAGGTTTTTAAATTCCTCTAACAACTTCTGACTCAATTGCTCGAGGTAATTGAAATACTCGCTGTCATCAGATCTGATAAGCGAAAGTTTTAGCTTGTCACGAGTTCCACTAAAACATATACCTGATGTTTCATTATTAATTTCAACTGCCAATTGTTTGCCGTCCATCATTAGATATTTGATCTTGCTATTGTAGCTATTTGTCACTGTCAAATTTTCAAACATTATTCTTAAGTTTAGATAAAATTTCAGTCGGAAAAGATAATATCGAGTATAGATCTATCATCATGACAATACCCAAGTGCAAATGTATCTACCCCATTTTTACAGTAACGTTTGTCATCAAAATTACTCAATCCGCGTTTGATAATGACATCTGTTTCGAGTTTATGATGATTCGTTCGAATAGCCATTGCTCTTATAAAACTAACACCGCCGTCAAGCGCGTACTTGTAATCATCAAATTTCATAAACTTTTTAACAAAATCGCGAGGCAGAAATTTTGCTTTTTTCGTTATTTCATCATTATCTAACAATACGGCGTACATTTTACTGCGTAATCCGATAAAGTATTTGATGATGCTCGAGTTCATTTCATCTTTGAACTTACCGATAACCTTTTTATTCATGTCATCATGAAATTTACTGTCACGTGGGTAATCAGAAAGATCAAACAGATGTCGATTATCATATATATCCTGATAGACGTCCTCACATTCGATTTCATACACGAGCGAGTCGGTATCAGTAAACAATAGTCTACTTGACGGCCACTGATTTTTAACAAAATTGTAATGAAAATCGTACATGAGCCATTTCGATAAATCTAACACGGAAGCTCCAACGTAAATTGGCTTATTTAGTTTTAGATTTGTTTTTCTTCTTTGTATCGCGACAAGATTTTCATTTAAAATTTTCATGCTAACAAAATCATCGTCTGACACAAGTTTGTTTCTGCGATTGATATCATTAACTAGCTCGATATTTACGCGTTTCCTAATATTTTCCATCGTCTTACCAAAAACGGAATTGTTCATGAGCTTAAAGAAGTTTTTTTCAAAATCAGATTTTGTCACAGCTCTTCTTGAAGTGTTCGAGTTAATATAACCTTTCATCCAAGGCGACTGATTAAACTTTAAAACTCTATGAACTTTTCTCAACATGAGACCAGCATCGACTGCTTGTTTTAAAACTTTGTAATGCAAAACATAATTTTTCTTATCAAGAAAATTGGGTACTAGTTTTTTGACCATAGAATTTTGTCTTGGTGATGCTGACGTTTGTTGTTCCTGAGATAATAAACTATAATCTATGACCATCGATTCTGCGCAGAAAGGATAATCGTTATGCAATTTGTGTAGCCAAGTTGGATAATCGAGATCAACCTCAACGAAGTACGAAACATCGTCGGGTATCTTTTTTTCTGTCTCTGATAGAAATTGATCAACCGTAATCCAACGAAATCCACCAATAGGCATTGGTTCTGCCATAGAATAACCGTATAAGTTATTGGAGTCTAGATAAATAATATACTTCGAAGGAAGCTCAGGATTATACTCTTTCAAATATTTGTTGTTTGCTTCAGCATATTTTTTTATGATCATGCTAATGCCACCTCGAATACCTTTTTCAATAAAATTAAACATATCAACGTCAGTCAGTAATTCTAACTTTACTTTACTAAACTTTAACAATGCGTCCCACGACAGCCCGGGAGCAGAATAACACCAACAAGGATCTAGTCCATGATTGTTATAGCTCACTTTTCGAAAATTTTCAAATACGTCCGCCAGCAATAACACGTCAGTTTTTAGATACAAATCATGATAATCGCCAAACGTCTTACAATCAAATTCTTTCCAGATATCTTGTGCATATTTGTACTCATCATCGGTTATATTTTCATTTTTAAGTTGTGAGTAAAATTTGTCCTTGTCAGGTAGCGAAGTTTCATTAAATTTACTCCAATCATCGAGATACTCGTACGGAAATATTCCTTTTTTAGTCAGTAGATTAAATTTTACTCTAAAACAGTCTCGTAGGTTATCAAACTCGCTACAGTCTTTTACTAGCTTATCCAATGATGCCGCCATAAACTGCATACTGTCAATAAAACGCAACTTACCTAAAGTAACTGACATATACTTTTCAAAATTATTTGGAATGCATTTGATAACGTTATTGAGTTTTAAACGAGCTTTTACGTCAGGATCACCAAAAGCTTCTACGATAATGTGGCTATCATATCCTCGAAAGTTGTGAAGAATAACTGGAATAAAATATGGAGCATGAAATTTTAAATTACATTGATCATGAGCCGCTCCACGATACTGTCCGGTTAAATGACAATGGTCACGTACTTTCTTGTCCCTGACGTTGTCAGAGTCAAAAGCTTTTTCACAAATATGACAAATTTCTGCTTGCTCGTGATCAGATTCTTGTTGAGGTGTCAGTTTTTTCATTGAAGTTACTCTTTTCAAACGATAAAATATATTATCAACTTCGCTAATCAACCGTTTGAGAAGCCAAACAGCTGGACTTTTACCACGATATAATTTAATTGGTTTAGATAATTTCGAATTAGCACAACAAACTATCTTGTACGCTACTCCACACGGAACATGATTTTGAGTTTTTCTTGTACTCGATTGGTCAGGATTATTTTCTACGCCAAGTACAGGTTGAAGTAAGCATTCGAAATCAGCGTATATGACGAAAGGAATTTTTAGTTTGTGATTGTGATTGACAAACTGTAATAAACTATTTTCTTTGGACGGCATCGTTATTCGTTGTACGTCACTACAGTACTGCAAATGATTTTGTAATTTTTCATTGTCATTACAACCGTGCAAGCAGCGATAACAAAAGAACGTTTTCTTCTTTCGTTTGTTATACTGTCCGCCAACTAGTCCATTGAAGTTTTTGATCCAAACGTAATGATTTCTATAAAACAATAAATTTATAGTCGATTGTGAAGCTTTTTCTGAAATATATCTTGGATAGACCTTTTCTTTTCATCAAGTCCGAAAACGTTGATCGAAACATTGTTTTGCTTTTCAAACTTTGGTATTTGATTTTCTGCCACTGGAAAGTCAATATCTTTAAAATTTAATCTTGACACGTGATTGATATACTTCTCAACACGATCAGCATTTTTTTCTGCTGGAAATAACGCAGAAAGAACAGCCTATTGGAAACATTTGTTATCAACGTTCTTTACGTTTATACACCTTTTTTTATTTTTTATTTTTAGTGGCAGGTCGATATACGAACTACCGCGTAATGCGTCATATTTCGTTGTGTGAAATAAAATTTCCTTGATCATTTCAAACTTCCAACCCGAACCCGATTCGGTATATTCTTCTATCTTTTTCCAGATTTCTTGGCGTATTTCATTAGCTAGAGACAAAAGATCAGTACCAAATAAAACACGCCTTGATTTTGCATTAATATAAGGGTCCGTAGTTTCCGTGTTAGTTGATTCTTCCGTCACAAGTAGTTTTGAAAATATAACGTGATATTGCACTAATATTCTTATACCCTTATGTTTTTCAAGTTCACGTTTTACAGTTGGCTCTAGCAGGTGGTAAAGATTTGTTGCAGTAAAATTTACCAGTACGATTTGTTTATCAAACCGATAACTGTTGTCGAATCCTGTAAAGGCAGTCGCTATTTTTTCAGGTTCTCCAATAAGACTCTTCTTGGCTATATCACGTAATTTCAGCATTGCTATACTATAGTGTAATATTATATGTTTAATTGATTGTTCGATCGATAACTCACTGCACGCCAGCTGAACAAACAATTAGAGATATAAAATCCTTATAGTATAATGACACAAAATCTGAAATACATTCGATTGACAGCAGAGGAGCAAGAAGCATATCATGTTCATCCGAAGTATAACTTCTACGCTGGAAATGCATTAGGTTCGGTTATTAACATAAAATCTAAAAAATCTATAGGAAAACCAACACCAGCGGGTTATAAGATTAGTGTAAAAGGAGATAATGCTGAGAGAACGGAAATGTTTAGAAAAGATTTAATTTATACTTTGTTCTGCGATGATATTCCAAAAGGACAAAGAGTCTATAGAGTAAATGGCTCGATTACTGATGACAATATTGAAAATCTATCTTTACAAGATGAGTTTCAACGTCATAAAGTATTTGATTTATACGAAGCAAATGATAAGGGAATTATACGACATATAAGGACAAAAAAAGTTATTGGAAATTTGAATAATAGCGGATATTTACATATAAATGTCAGAGGAACACTAACCGATCAAGTTAGTTATTATAATCACCGTTTTGTTTATGAGACGTTTAATGGCGTTATTCCAAATACTTTATTTATTGACCATATTAACAAAAGTAAAACTGATAATCGTTTAGAAAATTTAGATTTGGTTACATCAAAAGAAAACACTCGACGTGGATCTAATTTTGACGGTAATAATTTCAGAAACCCTATAAGATCAGTTATTTCAGTAAATCTTGAAACTGGAGAAGAAATGAAATTTAAATCAATATCAACTGCAGTAAAATATCATAAAATTGATAGTAAATCAATAAAATATGTTGCCGACGGCATAACTAAATCAGCAACGTCAATGTCAACTTTTGATAGATTTGGTTTCAGATATGATGATTAATGATATTTTGTAATTCTGTCTTAGTAAGACAGCTATGTGCAAATGCCATAATATCATCGCGATCAAATTTTAATGTTATAAAAGCATTTTCATTAAGTTTATTTTTTTCTGCTGCTGTTAGTAATATTTTATGAGAATCACCTTGCGTAACAATAACGTCAACGGAATATGCACTATAACCCGACAGACATTTTCTAACTGCTTCGGCTAGTTCCTTGTAATTTAATATATTAACTTTTTGATGATATTTTATCTCGTCAGTCATATCTTATAACAATAAATTAGATAAAAGTGTATTATAATATGAACTTGATGAAAAGACTTGCTGAAATATATGCGGAAGATACAATCGCAGACAATGTTAAAATCACTGGTGATAAAGTTGCCTGCGATAAAGTAGCAGACAATGTTAAAATCTCTACCGATATAATAAACAAATCTGCTAGTTATAGCGAAGATGATATTTTGTACAACAATGAATCTGACGATGATAATGAAATAGTCACCGTCGCTGACAGAAAAAATTACAGCAGACCAACAACTGGACGATATAATGTTAAGTATCATATTGCTAAAAAAATAATAAAATTTAATTTTACTGTTGCCGAACAACAAATATTTTGGCAGCTTATCAGGCCGTTTTTAAATATAAAAATAACTGGCCAGCGAAGAAGTATAAAATACGATTTTATTTTTGCTAAGATATTTAATTTAATGCCAGTTGATAATGAAAGAAAATTACATTTAATTTCGTTATGTAAACCAATAAAATGTAAATCTATTAAACATAAGTACGAACAAATTTATAATAACGTTATTGGATCGACTTAGTTGGTACCCAGCTATTAAATTTATCGCTATATCCACGCCACTTGACTAAACTTTTATCGCCGCGTTTTCGGATAACTTTTTCGATAACGAAAACATCTTGCTCAGTTTTCTGAAGTTCTTGTTCATAAAAACTACCAGTTATTGTTTCACCTAATAAATCTTTTAACGCGTATGTTACAGGTATTGTCAAAAGTACTTTGTCAACAACAAATACTTCTTCAGTCCAGTTTGGAGTGAATCCTTTTTCAAATGTTTTTTTCGTCAAAGGAATTCTAACTTTATCACCGACTTTAAATTTATGTCTGCGATACATGTTTTCATTTGCAAGAATCGGATTTTTAATTGCGTCGTTTGGCGACATTTTAATCGTTCGGTGTTTCGTGTTATTATACTTGTCCACGATTTGAGAAAGATCATCAATATACCTGTTAGTGTTTTTAGTTGTCAAATGTTTATGTATCAGCTCGTTTAGCGTGCGATTAAATCTTTCGACGACAACACTTTTACCCTCGTTTCCTGTAACATATTTTTTAATGTTATTTTGTTCTAGAAACTGCTCAAACTTTTTATTAAAAAATTCTGCTCCGTGATCGGTCCAGATTTTATTCGGTTTTCTTTCCGTACTTGTTATTATTTGTTTTAACGCATCAGTTATCGACGTCCCTGTTTTATCTGAAACAGGTACATTAAAAGCATATTTACTAAAAACATCGACAACATTAAACAAATATTTCTTATTATCATTAAGTTCTGCTAGATTTGATACATCAACGGCATTTGCGACAACTTTACGTCGCGTAAACTTTTTTTTTTAGGTTTGTGTAGTTCGGCTGCGAGATCATCGTATAATTCCTTTCCGAGTCCTAATTTATATTTTGCTCCTATCATTCCCTGAACAAATCTTCTATCAAAACGTTCTCGCATATTTGTCGGCTCCATATCACGAAGTTCGTCCAACATTACTTTATCACAATCCGATTTTGAGTTTTCATGATCACGGTAACAGATATCGTGACGCATTGCTATTGCATCAACTTGATTATAAGGTTCTTGTCCTGGCAGCGGATTATCATTTTCATCTAGTTGTTTATCAAGAGGATTATAAGGTCCAGTGTATTTATGGCCTGGCAATGTCCAACCTCCTTTTGGTTTTGGTAATTTGCCAATTAATTTATGTACATCTATACCTGTTCCAATTATTTCTCTGTTGTTACAACGTTGACAGTATGTGACAATTTTATTTTGCTCAAGACATAAATCTTTGTTAGAATCGCACTTGCATATCATTCTATATTTTTAGTCATCTACTAAAATAATCTTGTCAGGAGGGCAACCAGCTCCCAGCGACTTTATCGCAGGCGACGGTGTCGCTGGGGACGTTTTCTTTAAAAACATACTTTTTCTTTTCCCGCAGATTGCACAAATACTTTTTAGCATCATTCTATTATTTTTTGTGTTTTCCGTCGTCTCATCCTTATTTTCTGTTTTAGTTTTACATTTGAGACAATATGTTGACATTATATATTTGTAAGTTTAGATAAAATTTATTGCAAGCTTTAGATAGCTTTACAAAAATTAATTGCAATCTCATCATTAGCGTGAGAAGGTTGCTTATCAAACTGCAAAATAAACTTTAAAAAATTAGGATCTTTTGACATCTGTTTAATGAACATTATACAATAATATCCGCAAGCAGAAGTTCCAACAGGTTGAAGTTGATTAGACGAATAATATATTTTTTTGTATTTTTTGTTTATGTATTTTTTTTATTACATCGCTCGGAGGAAGTCCAAACGAGTCAAAATAATTGTTATTATAAACTGCTACCCAATGTGTGCCGGATCCGTCATTGAAATCTTGTATATTTATCACACACGAACCACCTTCAGTGTCGAGTTCATCTTTGGAATAAACTCCGTGAAATCTGGGAACTGATTTTAGTTTATCAAGTATATCAAAGTTACTTAGCGGGGTGGCCGTGTTCCCGGTAATGTTAGACCACGTCCGATTCCTAGAAGATTTGGCAGTAGACTTCCCGCTAGTCCCGCTAAAAGTGGAGCGAACGGAATGATTCCTCCTTTGGTTGTTTTTCGACGTTTTGTTGTTTTCTTTTTTTTCGACGATTTTGTTTTTCGTCGATGCGTTGCATTGGGCATTATATTTATCAATCACATAAAATTTATCTTTAAACTATTTTTTTTATTCCACTGCCCTCAACTGCGTTTTTCGTTGCGCCAGATATTGCGCCAGACGCTGCTGCTAGTCCTAATGTACCTAACACCGGTAACATTTTTGGTATTATAGTGCTAGCTAGTACTGATAATGCCGGACCAAAGAAACCACCTTCCACCACAATGCGGTGGGACATCGCTGTTATTTGTGCGGCACTTAAATTTAAAACAAAAGGTTTTTGCGATCGTATTTATTTGCTTGATTTTTGGTTAACATTAATTTTGTTAAAATACCCGTTTGAGAGCTAGGATTAAACTTTAATGATATCTGTCTCTGCTTTGCAACAGCAGCTGCTAATTTTTTAACTTGACCATCAGTCAAATATATTTCTTTTACAATATATTTTGTCATCTTATATAACGATTGCAGATTAAACTTGGACTGTCATTTTACCTCCAACGGAATCTATCGTAACAAATCTGTCGCTGATCACTAACGCGTACACGTACAACTGCGCTACTGGAACTGCTCCTAATGTCCAGGTAATTTCAATATCAGCTGTCGAGTCAACTGCTCGCTCGCTATGTTTACTAACATCAAAATAAAATATTGGATAAAGTGTACGAAATTCCTCTACTGATATCTGAGATCCATCTTCAACATCTTGATATTTTTGTACTGCGTCGAGTAAATACATGTACGGTCGAGTAACATTTTTATTAGCGTCATCTGCAAAATTACATTCTATCGCTCGTTCTGGATACTGCTTCGAATTTAGTCTAGCATATATTCGTCTAACATCAGCGTTATCAAATATCGCATTATTTTGTTGTTGGTTACCACGTCGCGCTTGCTGTTGAAATACGACAAACAATTGTCTCGGCAGTTGTTCGCTTGATGTTGTTGTAACTCGCCATGTGTAGTCGGTAGTATTTGGAACTGCTGTTTGATATATTTTATGTTGCTGAAAATAAATCTTGTTTGTATGTTTATCGAGTATGCTATTTAGTTCTGACATTTTAGTGACTGACGGCGTTATACGCGGCATCCACAACGCAAGTTTGTTTATGATAAACTGTACATCAGCTCCACCTAACCTAAACAGACAGTCGTTTTGTTCTGCCCGATCTAAAATAAGTGTATGCTTAACTCCACGAAATACTTTATCGTAATCGCGACAAAATCCAAATATTGTACTCAACGGAAGCATCATTGTAATTTGACGTGATCCTGCTGTAAGTGCCTTTCTCTTAGCATAACCTTCATTATAACGCGGATTTTTTACGTTAATTGATTTATTAACTAAATCTAACATTGCAACACCGTTCGCATCTGCAGCTGGTGGTGTTATACCAAAATTATTACAAGCAGCAGTAAGAGAAAGTCTTGTAGCGTCTGCATTAGCGCCTGCAGCTGGTGGGCTATACCAAAATTAGCAGCATTAGCGATAAGAAAATCTCTTACAATTACAACATCTGCATCAGCATTAGCTCCGTGTACCAAAACACCTTTGGAGAGAAGTTCATTTGGTACGGCTAAACCACCAATTCCAGTATCTTTAAACCACATCATATTCGTTGCAGTTGATCTGGAGTAATCATCGGAAAACGAAATAATATTTAAGATTGTACTTGCAACTTGTAAGTGACTTGAAATATCCTCAACAGTTTGATTGGCCAGCTGATATCTGGCACTTTTAAATAAACACCAGCCATAATTTATAAGAGCTACTTCTGTTCCGGCTGCAATTGCAACAGGTACATTAGCTATTGTCATAATCTGGCCGCGAACTTCTAACACTGCCTTATGTGGCAACAGAAATACATCTTCGTCTCGAGTATTAAATGTTCTAATACCAGTTTTATTTGGTTCATTAGAATTTTCATCGAGATACTCAACATACTCAAATTCTGTTACAGTGTCATCGGTGTCATAAGTTTCTGCTAAATCGAGATAATTTTTAACAGACATTTTTTTATTTATTAGATTATATAAAATTTTATTGCGGCGCCGTTACTTTAGATATTAATTTTTGTATAATCTGCTCGCCTTTCGGTGATAAAAGTTTTTTCGTTGTTGTTATCATAGCACGTTGAGTTTCTTTTGTTGGAGCGATTTCTGATATAGCTTGTTTTATATCAGATGTAGACGGTGCGCCTTTTATTTTATCAGCTATTTTTTGTCCCACCGCAGTTCCAGCGGCAGATGCGGCTCCAGTTGCAAAAGCTTTACCTGCGTCTAGTGCAATTGGTGCAACTTTACGCGCGATTCCCGGAACATTTTCAATAACTTTAGTAAATATATTCCCAAAAAATCCTCCTACTATTTTTCTTCGATAAATTTTTTTTCTCTGTTTCATTATATCTGATGCTGTATAATTTTTATTGTCAATCACGAAGTCGCAATAACTTTGTTATTGTACGCGTAAGTGTAAATAATATGTAACAATTTCGTTGTTCAGATCTAATTGCCTACCAGATTGATCTGTTAATTGCATTGTTATACTTGATATTTGATTTTCAACGTTTAACGGATAATAGATAATATGACGCGGAGTGATTTGCATGAGAGAACCTGGCGGAACTTCTGGTGAGAAACTGTAAATCGTTTGTCCTTTACTGCCCTGGGCTGAGTAAGATCCAGAAGCAATAGAGCAATTTACTAATATTGTATTTACGTCAGTTATATTTACCGGCAGTTCACCGTCATATGTAATAGCTTCATTAGGATCTAAATAATACTCTCTATGTTCAAATCCTATCAGTGGTGCGATACTTCTCGGTGATATAAAACTAACTGACATATTTTTTATTGTCATTCTAGCTCGTAACGTGTTATAATTCGCTGCTAACTCGAAATTATCAGGTTTCATCTTCTCTTTTTGCATAAGCTCTTTTATCACTCTGTTTAGATCAGTAATATTATAAGCTCCTTGTGGAATTTTAAATGTTTTCCATTGCGTGTCTCTTATTGAAATAATTGCAATCTCATCATTGACACCAGTTTTTACGTTAGCCATAGCATTCCAACAAGTACAAGAAATTAATCCAATTTCATACTGTTTTTCAGTATCAAGTTGTATTGGCGGAATATAATTTACTGAAAAATTTGCGCTATCTTTTGCGGTTGTACTAGAGTCTAGCAATAATGTTGTTGACATTGTTATTTATTATATTTTTTATAGAATTAAATCGCCTAGATTAAGTCGCGGTGTAAAGTTTCATACTCGTCAGATGTTAATAAATTTTCTGATCTTAGATGATCAAGTATATCAACAATTTCATTATCAATTTCAGCACCAACATTACCAGCTTCTTTTGATGATATTAATAGCATCAATCTACCTATCACTTCAACATTTGATGTAAATATTTTTACACCAGTTCCAGTCTTAATCATGCGAAGATTCTCATTTTCTTCAAACACGTCGTAAAATTTCTTATTTCTATGTTTTCCAGATTTAAATTCATTCGCTATAGATTTAAAATTAATAGCAATAATAGCATCTCTATAAAGTTTAAATTTTCTTTCAAGATCTTCTGTATAAATTCCTTTTTCTTTAGATTTATTAATTACACCAATAGCATATCTTCCTTTTCTAATAATATCATCTAATTTTTCAATAATATCATCATATTCTTCTTTTGACAATTTATTGATATTATTAATATCTTCAACTTTGTATTCTCTTATAAAATAATTATAATCGGATTCTGTTATTTTACCTTCTGCTGTTTTTTGTTTTTCATTAATTTTCTTAGTTTCTTCAGTTTCCTCTAAAACTTCTTCTTCATATGCTAATTCTTCTGATCCTTCATCCAATGATTTTGCTTCTGTAGATAAATTACTATTATAATGACTAGTATGTAGTCTATCTTTTATTCTATTAATAGCTTTAATATAAAGACTAGCTATAATACCTTCTCGGTATAATTTAATGTTGTTATGGTAATTTTTATTTTCTAAAACTATTTCTTTGAGATTTTTTTCACTATCTTCTTTAATTTTTGTTAATTCTCTAATTTTTTCGTTGATTCTATAATCATCATATCTTAAAATAGCGTGTATTCTTACATTATAATTGCTATATCTCTTATCAAAATTTTTATATTCATAATCTTTTATTTTTCTATTGATATTTAATAAATCATATTCAAATCTTTTTTTTTCTTTCTCTTTTCCCTCTTCAAACTTTTCTTTAATCGGTCTAACTATTACTGCTTCCGCTAATCTTTGTTCAAGTAAAAGTGGATTATTTAATAATAGTGTTAGTTCAGCTTGTCTAGCAGCAGGGTCAGCTATGTTTGCTACAATAGCTTCAACTAATTTTCTTTTTTCCTCATCAGATCTAGCAATAATTCTTCCAGAAGTTGCTTCTTGTTGTTCTTTAACTAGTCCGAGTAAACCTTTTTCTTGTAGTTTCTTAAGTTCTTCGTCTGACAGTGTCCTAGTTTCAGGTTGTTTACCAAGTAGTGCTTCAGTAACTGGTTTGAGAATCGTAGCTGTTGTTTCTGCAGCAGTTACTTGTCCACGACGTGCTTGTTGTACTCTTTGCTTAAACGCTGCTTGAGATTGAGCAAGTTTTTTCAGATCTTCTATATGTTTTCTATATTTTGCTCGTTTGTCCATAATTATTATATATAAATTTTATAAAATTGAAACGCCTTACTGTAAGTAAGTGTCAATACAACAGCGAAACATTTTAGTTGGATCATGTGTAAGTTTATCAAATAAGAAGAAGTTATATTTATCTTTTGTAGCTTTATGATAAAGTTCGATAAATTTATCTTTTGTTACGTCACCGCATTGTTCGTTCGCAATATTTCTGACGTCAATATTGTCCAATCCCGGAAATAATATAAAACAACCGGTATTTCGCCGAATAAATCTGTCAACATTATAAAAACCTTGAGCTAAATAAATAGAATTACACTTTTTATTTCGCGATAGTGAAAAATATGATCTTATTTTATTCATCTCCGTATTATTTAGCGGAATATCGTCAAAAACTACTATCTTATGTTCAGATGCATCAAGTTGATTAACTGGAATAAGATCTTCTGGCTGTCTGATTATAAAAAAATCTTCACCAGCCTCAAGATCATCACGAAGTTTGTCATTATATTCGCTTAGTAGCTCGTACTTATCTTGCTGTGGATTAATCGTATAAATATAAACTCGATCGTAGTTAAAATTATCGCCGAGAAGTAAGTTCATAAGTAAGTTTGTTTTTCCCGATCCAGTTCGCCCAACAATAAGATAATGACAATCTGGAAGTTCATTGTTATGTTTATGTTTCACCAGCCGCTCGGTATCAAAGTTTAATATCGACGATTTTGCCATCGTTGTTATATAATTTTATGTAATATTAAACTAACTAATGTTGACAATTTTATGTAAGACAATAAATAATGAGCTACTATACAAAATTTGGAACATTAACAGGAGATTTATTGACTGAAGGTTATCAAGGTGACTTATCTAAGTACGCAACTCTTGATCAGCTAAGAAATGAAATTGATAATTTATTAAATCTCACAAGTGTGGATCAAAATGAAGTTGTTATTTTCCAGGATAAACAAGGACGATTAAAGACGAGTAATGTACAACTGTCAAATGTACTTCTACGAATTCCCACCGCGGTTGTTAATAATATTGTTACTTTTACAAATCAAGGTAAGATACAAGATTCCGGTAACTCGATTAACGATTATGTCAAAAAAGCTGGTGATTCATTTACGGGTAGCATTATTATGAATCAAAATAAAATTATAGACCTTGGAAACCCAGCCTCAGATACAGACGCCGCAACAAAAAAATATGTCGATGATCAAGAATCTAAGTACGTATTGGCCAACGGTGGTATAATGCGTGCATTTCTCAACATGAACAATAACGGCATTAATAATCTTAGAACACCGGAATATGATTTTGATGCTGTAACAAAAAAGTATGTTGATGATAAGGAAATTCCTATTTCAACTTCGTTAAAAACAATCGGTGATGAAATGACTACACTTAGTGTTACTTTTCTAGACATGTAGAAACGTTCTTAAATTTTCGTAGAAACATAAACAAACCCTTTAAAGAATTTTTTGGGGAACAACCAACCGTTGAAATAAAACTAGCCGACATTAACACGAAACTCAACGACATTGTCAGTGGAATACCTACTATTGTTCAAAAAACTAATCTGATTAAAATTCCACATGGACAAATTAAAAATATCGTGTACACAGTAGCATCAGGATTAACAACATGGTCACAGCAAAATAACACTATCAAATATACCGCAGAAGTTACTGGTGTTTATAGACTATCTATCTTTAGCTCTGCAAAGTTTAAAATTTATACTACAACATTTCCATGGCGTCATTCAACCGATGCTTTCTCTGGAGTTGTATCTATAGTGTTAAATAAAGATGCTGAAGAAATATTTTTACTGGAAGCAGATGATCAAACAATAACCGCAACGTCTTACTGGTGGTGTTTGGAATTTGTAGCTGAAACACCGCAATTAGTCACTTAATCAAACCAGCATTGTTGTAAATTAATATTATATAATGAAAAAATATATATTTGATTTCAATCACATTTCAAAAGAAATTCCAAAACAAGATGTGGACGCTCTAATGCAATATTACAAATTTTATCATAAAAAACTTTGGTGCGTGAAAAAATGTTATAAATATTATAACAAAATACTTCGAGTAATATCATATTTACCGCTGTTATTGACCGGATCTGGTATAATTTCAAGTGGTGCATCATTAAACCCGTTTTTGCTAATAATATCGGGCACTGGTGTTTCTCTTACAACTGCGTGTAAAAAGATAGAACCTCGACTCGCGACTAAAAAAAATAGTTGCCAAACGGCTAGTATCACCTATAAAAAATTACTTGATCAGATACGATCTTACTTGCGGGGTATAAAATATGATATGGACGATTTAATACGCGAGTTTCGTACTATTGACAGTATGTTAACAGATATTCTACCAATGAGAGTTAGTAGGTATGAAAAAGATTATCAAAAAAAGTATGATAATGAGAGGGTATGAAATATTATCTAAACAATAAAATAATATCACTTACCTGATCTCGCTCAGTAAAGATTCCCCTTGAAAGTGCAGCACGCAATGACTATGAGAGAATTTGACCGCCTTATATATACTTGTTCTGAAAATTAATTATCTAAAAAATCTCATCACCGTTTGAGACACTTTAAGGTATTAATTTTCCGTTGTTTCCGTTACGTGATCTCCGTATGACTAAGGTATTTTACCTATGTTCTGGCAAATTCTAGATAATCACGTGATCTCCGTATGACGTGTTAAGGCATTTACCTGATTCAGTTGTCATAGAGATATTGATTTTTTTATACTGCGCAACGGCTAGGCGTATTGATTAGACAACATCTGTTACAAAGTCTAGGTATGCATGTTATATATTAGTGTAAAGTTATAGAATTATATCTGAGCTAAAATCTGCCTTTCAGTTTTGTGTAAATCGTTTGGGGTGGGAGTTTTAGGGTCTCTGATAGAGGTAAATTATATTTGTTAGGAGGTTGGGGAGGGTGTGAAAAAGGTCTTAGAGATAGAATCTGCCTTATATCTTACTACTTAGCTAGCCAACAGCAATTGTGATTTTTGTGCCTTGTATTAATGAATCTTTACGTGAAAACAGACCCTCACATACGCTGAAATATAATTTAAGTGGGGGCCAGATAGACTCGACAGTTGGGACCACCATGATGTACCAATACCAACTCAAAGCCAGCTTAAAATCGTCGCGGTTGCACGCGAGAACGCCCAGTCGCTGGCAACGCCACCATCAGGCGTGAAAACATCGGTGACTGTTTCTACAGCGATTCAGTCTATGTCACTAGCAAATCCATTACAACAAGATTCTATCTCAATTATATTGAATCATCAACATTAAGTCGACCAGCCAAAGAAAAACCTAGACGGTATTCACCAAAAACGCGGTTGTCCGTGTAGCAATTCCTGGAAAAAGACGATCGTTGAATGTACAAGGCAAATGTGCCGTCGTTGTATTGCTAAGCAAACCTGGAAGCGTGCAATCGATTCCCCAGGAAAATATTTTCTTTGATTTGCGTGACAGTTGTGCCAGTGAAGGAAAGCAAATGGTTGGAAGTGCGTGTACGTATTAAATCCGGTCACGTGGCATCTGGACAACGCCAGCCTGTCGAGCAATTATCCTACGAGGTGACGTTAGTAACAGAAGAAACTGGTGAGCCCTCAAAGATACCGACGTCATAATATTGGAGGGGTGTATTTGTTTTATTAACCCACTATCATTTTGTACTGCAGCAATTTCATATGTCATAAAAGAACTATTTAATATTTCGCTCGAGGTCAGTGGAGAATGCTTTTCCCAGAGTTCTAGAGAATCACTGCTGTGACTGGAAGAGTTGTGACTGGTGTTGGTGTGAGTACAGCTGTTGTTACTGTTGATATATTTTAACGACAGAATGAGAAGAAAATAGCCAGTACATTTGCTGAGTGAAGTAGTCCACAATTTATCCCTTTGCTGCAACCTCAAATTTCCAGTCGCAGCTCCAGTGACCCACATTACTGCAAAGATTTGGCAGAAAAAGACGTATTGTTGTTGTTTTTGTAGTTCTTGGAGAGAAACTCGGAGAGAGGGATGCAGTGTATGACGGCATGTTTGTGACCTCTATTTCTTGTTATAGTCGATGACTTATGAACAAGCCTGTCACACGTTTGCTCTGGACGAAAGGGCGCCCCTTGCGACGATTCTGCTTGTAAAGTTGCAGTCTAGGAATCGAAACTGAGTGGATTTTCTTTCGAAGGGAATCGTCACCCCAATTCACGTGTTCTTTAATCGAGAATATTTTCTATATCGCACATGTTGTTGTCTTTCGTAGTCACTCGTTCTAAGTCGGGCATGTAAAAAGTTCCTAGAAACACTTCTCTGTTCATATCTTTCAGTTTATAGACAGAGAGGTCAGGTCCACACACTTATCCTGTGACACAAAACAGTTGTCATCCAGTTGGGTAAATAATCTTTGTCAAAGGTGCGTTTTGTTTTTCCAATGCGAACCCAATCGTGGGTGTTTGAAGACGTATAGTTTTCTAGTCTTCGATGTTCCAAAAATTCGATCAAACACAATCACTTCGTTTTTATGTGCCATTTCTTCTGGGGCACATATGATGCTACGATGGTACGATTGATTGTAAGCTTTGACTAGACATAGTATTACAGTATTTTCATGTATTGGACGTTCTTTCAGATTAAACATTCCACGACAATGGCTTTAAATTCATGATGTTTAGCAGTGACAAAGGTCAATGTTTTTTTGTTGTTTTTTTTTTTCTTTTTCATTTATCGCATTAAGAGAATGTGATTTTCAGAACTAGCACGTTGGTACAGATTGACGAGCAGTTTCAAGAACATTATAATGCTGATGAGAGCTTGTCTTCTAAATGGACGCGGAATTTAGAAAAGCTTTCTAATACTACCGGTAGTTACATTTTTGTTTAAATAATAATAAAAAAACTGTTGAAGATATTTGCAAATTAATTATTACAACATTCACCTGAAATGCTCCATACATGGCACATCTGCACCAATTATGAAAACGATTTTCCCTGGGTATATATCGCAGGCATATTATGTAATTTTGACATTTGAAATAAACATGAGGAATGTTATGCCGCTGTCAGAGTTTTCAAATCTGAAGAAAGCTCTTGTAGACACTGGCAAAAATATCAGAAGCATTCATGGCCCAAAGTAATCAGACATGTTCATTTTTGTGAAAAGCAAGTAGTATTTGGTATTTTTTTTTTTTTTTAAAAAAAAGAAGTAAAAGTCGTGGAACATGAATGGTTTTCTAATGCGGGTTACACTTTTTAAATTTGACGCAAAAAAAAAAAAATCCCCAAATCGAACTATAACAGGTATAGTCACACCTACGCAGGGTTTGTAAAATTATAGTCAATGAGGACGGTACTTTCTCAAATGATGGTTACTGTGATCTCCTTCATATTAATTTAACAAATAAATGTTACAGTAAATAAATTTTAATTAATTAATAAATTTGTTCAACATCAGTTTTTGTTTAAAGAACTTTGATTTGTTATCAATTAAGAATGATCTACAGTTTGTCAATGTGGCCCCCTTCTCCCTCCTGGCTCTATCCCACTTTTTGTCGTCAGTTTTTCCCATTCAAACTACATCGCTTTCACTTAGTCGCCATTTTTTTAAAATATCGTCTCGATATCATGGTTTCATGAACTTTTAATGTGTTAGTGATGCGTTAATTACTAAAACGTTACGCTCTCATATTCCGGGTACTGACTCTTATCTACGTGCGGCAGAGGATATAGCGTCTAGCCTGTTTTGAGAAGTAGTATAGCTACAGCCTTTTCCTGTTTACTTTCTGCTAATTTCGGTTTCACAAATATGCCAAAAAGGAGAGAGGTTACAAAGCTAAAGTCGGTTTGTTTAAGAAGTATTGCCAAAAACATCGACAAGATATGGGGCAAAGATTTCAATAAGTATTTTGCGGAGATGCCTCATCTTCTATATGTCATCGGGCCGTTCCATTATTTCAGTAAGCTCCCAGTTTTCGATAATCATAATGAATTGTCACTGTCAGTTTCTGTTGTATTGTATATTGGTCCACTGCAGCAATACTATTTCACAAAACAATTACAGCCAGGAAATTTTGTTTAAACTCGACTAAGGAATACTAATATTAATACTACGATAAAGAAAAGGCTATAGATGGTGTAACATGATTTTTGTAGGTATCGTCGATCCAAATGAAACAAAACACAATGGAAATGTCTGAGTTTATTATTGCCATATTTGCCACAAATTTGTGGCCCTTGAGTGAGCGTTGGCTGTTCAAGTCAGGGCAGCCGTTCACATTTTAGATACGGTAGAGAAAACGTTTTTTCAAGAAGTGTCCCCAATTTAGTAAAACGGAGGAGGAGAAATGACAAACTGAATTCTTAAATGTTCCAGTTTTGACAATTTTTCAAGAAAGTTACTCAAGAAAGGACCAGATTCAACAATCAGACCTTATTGTATATCTGTTGTACATCTGCACCAACCAGAAAGAAGAAGTATTGAAGAACTGAGATTTCTTCCAAAATTGGCTGAAAAATTTACTTTTTTGACAATGTTATACAAGATTCCCCCCCCCCCCGAAAATTTGCCAGAGGAAAATAGTGAAACCTTACTACATTTCAATATCGATGATATATCCAGCCTGCAAAGTTTGATTAAAATTTTCTAACAGTTGTGGGAGAGAATTTGTGATAAACCTGATCCCAGATTACTTCATTTTAGACAATATTGTACGAAAAGTCCCCACAAACGGACACATGAAAATAGTAAAATTTTATTGTGTATTGACACCAACACACAGTTATAATAAAATCTTCCAGCTAGTGTGGAAAAAGAAGCAATGATGAACTGAATTCCAGATGTTTAGCTTTTCTGGTCATAGTGCAGAAGAGCTTATGTTGCGACCTTTCACCTAACCCTTCTAGACTACTGAAAGGACTACCATAAACTTTACAATCAACTACTGGAAGGACTACCATGAAACTTTACACAACTACTGGAAGGTCTACCATGAAACTTAACACTGGACCACTGGAAGGACTACCATGAAACTTTACACTGGACTACTGGAAGGACTACCATGAAACTTTACACTGGACTACTAGAAGGACTACCATGAAACTTTACACATACATTTATCCCAAGAGGTCTAGTTGGTACTAAATGAAAATGACCATCTTGAAAATCTTGTTATCACTACTACTCCTGAACAGATGGTCATATCATTATGGGATTTTAATGACAGATTTTTTTTTTTCATGTCTAGCTAGTTCTAAATGAAAATGTTGTTATCTCATTTCAAATATGTCTGCTTATTGCACACACAAGATTCTGTCAGCTTTTGGACAGAGAAAAGTTAAAGTTTTTGAATTGTTTAATTGTTCTAGCATTGTTTAAGATGTTTTCTGAGGAATATTTAATGGCAGCTCATATTATTTTTTTCTTCATGTCAAAATGCAGAAACATGTACAATCTCCCAATGCTAAAAAAAAACACTTGCTAAGAAATGGGACTCAGGAATAAATCTAAAGGCCAACTCAGGATGAATATAGATCCAAAAGTAGTGAGCAACTTTAAAAACCTGGCCACATGAAAAGTGAAGTTTGAACTTCCTTGCAGGCTATGTCTGGTTGTTTTGTCATTGCCACTTTTAATTCTGATAAATAAAGTGCATTCTCCTTTCTCCAAAATATACAAAGTGTTTCAAGGGAAATCTGGACCAGAAAACTATCGAGAACCTGTTAAGTGTGAAACTTGATAATCGTAATGAATGTCATTAGTGGTCACCAGACATCATCTTGTGAAGGCAACTAAAAATGCTTTAGTTTTGTTTTAAAATCTTTTGCAGTGAACTATGAGATATGACACTCTTCCCTTTCACTTAATTGACAATATACTGACTGGTATTCATTCATTATTATTGTAACATTTTCCATTAGAATCTGATTTATGCTAAAAAAATTCTTGTTTTTAATATAGAATGAAGAGAATACATATTATATCCAAAAATGCATTTGTTTTCCTTTCAGTCCCCTTTAAACACATAAAACTGTCATAAAATTTCATTCAAAACTCTGCTGGTTAAGAAGCCAATCAGCTGATCAAAATTTGTAAATCTACTGGTTTTGATATCCTGGTTCTGTCACATGTATGTTATCACTTCTTCCACTGGATGGATGGTGTTTTACCAAAGACTTACGATATCTAGCTGGTTCTCAATAAAATTGCTGCTAGTCTGATATTCAGTTTGGTCACCTTGACAACCATCTTGAAAATTTTGTTATTGCTACTCTTTCTGAATAAATGGCCATATCAGCATAGGGTTTTCACCAAAATCTCTTATGATGTCTTGTTGGTCCTAAATGAGAAAGGTGCCATTCTTACAGGCAGTAAGTCTGCAGTGGAAGCCATCATGAAATTCTTGTTAATGGTCAAGAAAATCAAAGATGGTTTGAAGACTCTGCTGTTAAAAAGAAGAAAAGGTCTAAATTCTTTTTGATTAATGGTGTGTCTGTTTCTTAAAGTAACTCTTGTTCAAAGAACTCACCCCAATATGGGTCAGAAAAAGAAAATAAAACCTTATATCGCATCTAGACCAGCCGTACATCAAGGCTAAAGAGCTTCAGTGAAACCCACCTAAACTGTAATACAAAAGGTATATGACAGATCCAGTTACCCAAATACACCTTTCTTGACAAATTAAAAAAAAATATTCCTAATTCCGCTTTGTTGCCTAAGTGGTTAGAGCATCTGCCTCAGATGCAGGAGGTCACAGGTTTGAACCCTGGCCAAGTCATACCAAATACTCAGAAATGTTACTAGCAGCAGCCTCACTTGGTGCTCAGCATTAAGAGGTTGCTGTTAGGACTGGTTGGCCTGGTGTCAGGATAATATGACTGGGTGGGACATCATGCTACATGTCTGCGGCATGAGGCCCCAGTGCTAGACATCACTATAAACTGCCACCCTGCTTAGTACTAAAACAACTTGGTACACATAATGAATAGCTACCAATTACAACATTTCAGTGAACCCTAGTAGCACTTATTATCATGCCTCAAATAAGGCAGAGTTGTCATATTGAGCTAATATTGATATTTAGTTTGCTGGAATGCTTTTTAATGTAACATTGTTACTAAGATTGAACCAACTATCTTTCTTGACTTATTTCTCGTGAAGAAAATTATCTTTAAGATAGATTTCTTCATATTGCATTAGAGACATACACTTGAAGCTTATCATCTTTTTTAAAAAAAATTGTGATTAGTAGTGCAAGGGAGCTAAATAATGTACTGTATTCCATGTATCTTATTCTGTTGAGTTGCCTCCCTTTACTTGCTGCTCAGCATGGTTTTGTAGCTTAAAGTATATGCTACTGCTAACACTTTTCCATAACCAGATGAAGTGATGTTCAATATCATTTTGCTTGCACTATGGCTGGTTTGATTCTGCTGTCCTTGAAGAAAACAAAACCTCTTCTGGTTGTTTCATTGGAGAGTTTTTCTTCTCAGAAGCTCTTTCACCTCTCCTTTTAATATCCAGCTGAAGATTGATGCTGAAGAAAAAATATGGCATTGGCACAGACTGTCACAGTTTGAAGACTTTGCTTTCTTTTGCATGAAGTACTCTGGTCATGGGTCCCAGAAATGCATAGTGAATACGAAACCTTCCCTCACAGAAACTAACATATCTAACACCTAATGGTAAAATTCAAGTGCAGAAATTTATTTTTGCCATCTTTCTCTATCATTGCAACTATTTTAAAAAAAGCTGTAGAAATGACTGGTGCATGTGTGAGATGTTTTATTTAGATGCCATGTTCCACGTCTTTGTCTTTTCTTTTGAATAAAGGAGCACATTGAACTGGCAAGCTGGCAATCATGTACTTTAGGAGTTATGGTAGAAAAGAAGTTGCTTAAGATAATCAGATTTTGTAGTATTGGTACTGACTGTGGTAGTTAAAGAAAATAATAGGTAACAAAAGTTAGCAAGACCTTTGGAGAATAATATATAACCTGCGGTAAATTGTCCATGCAGGTGTTTTGCTGTGAAGAAAACAATTTGATCTCAATAAATTTTGTCATACTGAAGAATTCACTTAACAGCACAACCATTTCTTTGTGTATTTGGTAAGAGTCTATATCTTACCAACATAGCCATTTCTTTGTGTATTTGGTAAGAGTCTATTATCTTACCAACATAAAATTTCATTGTGTATTTGATAAGAGTCGACTATCATCAGCCTCTGCAATTTTGATGAATTTTAAAAATTTCATTTAGCTGTTAAGGTGTATGTGTGTATATATATATATATATATATATATA